>LGRX02015908.1:0-13615 GCA_001247695.2 Cymbomonas tetramitiformis | reverse complement strand
TGTCCTCGATTTATACTGAGCTGACGTCACACATGCATGCACAGTTACTGCGTCTCAGCGCCCTAGTTGGTGCAAGCGAGCGGAAACCATTCTTGAAGAACACTTCTTAGAGCTAGCACTTCGGAAACTGCAATGACCTCAAGAAACCGAGGCGGAAACAACGCGCCTGCCAAAACCCGTGGGGGGGAAATGCCCCGAAACGCCCCTGAATACCACCGCTGCCATGTCGATGGATGCGACAGTAAACTAATTCCAGCGCAGACGTGTAGGGTTTGCAATAGGAGCTTTCACTTTAGCTGCGCGAATAAAAAGTATCCGGCGGTGCAGTGTGGTGCATGTAAAGAGGTAGCTCCGGAAGATAGGTGTTGCTATTGTGATAAGGGGGCTTTCGTAACACGATGCAAGGTGTGCGAGTTGCGCTACCACCCAAAGTGTCAAGAGGGAAGAGGGCTAAAGAGAAATTTGTTTAACTGCGGTCGCAAGGAATGCGTCGAGCCTAGCGGATGAAGATCGGAACCCACTGTCGTGAACATGCACGACATACAGGCGACGAAACAACTGGGCGAGCTGCCAGGTCCGAAGACCGCTGTGAGGAAAGCTTTAGATTGGAATGCGTTCGATCATGCCCTCACGATAGCATACGATAGATGCTATAAAGGTCATGAAGATGGTGAGCACCTTTTCGAAGCACTATTCACATGTTGGGAGAAGCTATAGTCATGCGTATGGATAATGCCTGAAACGTTTGCTTGTGTAAACGCGCATGGTTTTGGTGTTGTATGAATTAGGTGGGCTCGCCACGGGATCGCAACTGCCTCCTCCGCCCTCACCCCCACCGCCAGCACCTGAAGAGTGCTGCTATATTTGCGAGAAGGATGATGGACGTGGAGTGCACAGGTGCTCGCACTGCGGTGCGCAGTACCACAACGTGTGCCTTTTGAGCAAGGGCATTGAAGAGGTGAGCTGCTGTGGTAGGCCGGAGTGCATGGCGAAACGCACGGTCTACCCAACCTCGCAAGCGGAGAAAGACACTCTGGCAAAAAAGGCGCCATGCTGCTGGAAGGCGCGTTCCAGCAGAGTTTGCCGTGGCCACCGCCCCTTGAAGCGGCCACACCCCCCGAGGTTGGTGAGGGGGATGTTGAAGCGCCGTCGGGAGCGGCGGAGCAACCCGCGGACGCTCCCGCCCCCACGAGCACGGAGGTTCCCGCGGCGGGAGAGCCCGCACCGGCGGAGGTGGTGGTGGATCCGCCCCCAATCACAGGGAGCCCCGCGGCGGGAGAGCTCGCACTTGCGGAGGTGGTCGTGGAGGAGGCCGCAATCACAAAGGGTCCCGCGGCGGGAGAGCCCGCACCGGCGGAGGTGGTGGTGGATCCGCCCCAAATCACAGGGAGCCCCGCGGCGGGAGAGCCCGCACCTGCGGAGGTGGTCGTGGAGGATGCCGCAATCACAAAGGGTCCCGCGGCGGGAGAGCCCGCACCGGCGGAGGTGGTAGTCGATCCGCCCCCAATCACGGGGAGCCCCGCGGCGGGAGAGCCCGCACCTGCGGAGGTGGTCGTGGAGCCGCCCGCATCCGCGGATTGGCCGGGGTGGGCGAAGGCCACGTTGGAGCAACGTGTTGCTTTTTATCCACGTTGGGTGCATCATTGTGATCTGCCGCGGTGCGCACCGGTGGTGTACGTGGCAGGGGATGGGGTGCATGGGAAGGAGGGATACACGGCAAAGGTCCAAGGAGCGTTTTGAGAGGGGATCCGTGGTGTATCACCAAGGGCACAAGGGCGCGTATATTGCGGGGACGATCTTGCACGTGCGAGAACGTGGGTGGTTCACCATATGCGGTGGGCCTATCCACGGCAGAAACGCCACCCCGCACCTTACGCACATCTTCCGCATGAACCGGCTCAACCAGGGCAGCACGGATAAGGCCCGTGGTGCCGCCCACTTCAAGACTGAAGAGGGGTCGGACATTGTGTACGAGTGCGCGAGGGTGTTCTTCCCGAAGCTCCTCAACCTGCACAAGTACAAAGGCTTGGAGAACGGTATGGCATGATCTTTGTTTGTGTGAAGCGGTACTCTTGCGGGGCGATGCTGAGCATGCTTGCGGTGAAATTCCTTTTGTCTAAGTGCTAGCCCCCAATTTCATTTTGACAAGCTCGACGTCCGATTGTGGGCTCTTCACAGGTGTCTCTTTGCCTCCGATCGTGCGGCAACTGACAGCAAATGGTCTTCAGGGTGGCACCTTTGCCTCGCCGAACTACACGCAGGATGACTACGTCTTCGTGGACATGCTAGCTCGGAGGGAAGTGGGTGCGAATGCAGAGCCGCAGGGTGGTGCGTCGGCGATTGCCGTCCCGGCGGAGGACGAGGGCGAGGACGTGGATACCGCCAATTCCCCACCGAGGAAGAAGTTGAGGAGCCAACTCGCGGATAAAGGAAACCCGTGGGCGGAGAGCTTGACGCAGCAGCCGGCGGGTAAGGGCACGAGTAAGGGCGGTAAGGGCATGAGTAAGGGCGGCAAGGGCATGAGCTTGGGTGGCGGTGGCCCTCAAACTTCATCAAAGGGTACTAGCCAAAAAAGGAGGAGATCATCTGCTGGCAGCGGAAGCATGCCGGCCTCGGGGCGTGCGTCAACGAGGGGCGCGGCGCCGGCATCGTCGGCCCGCACTGTGGCCCCCCCTCAACCGCTTGAGGAACCTCGGTCGGAGGTTACCGAGGCTGCCCAGCCGGTTAGGGGAATCACCGTGGAGGAGCTAACGGCGGTGTTATTGAGGCAGGAGGAGGCGAGTCAGAAAATGCTCAAGCGGCAGGAGGAGCACTTCACGCAGCAGCTGAAGTTGTCGGAGGAACGACAGCTGCGGGCCTTGGAGCGCCAAGTGGCTGACTTTATGGCAAGCCCAGGAGAAGATGCGGCCAGCGCGCCGACAGCGGAGGCACCACCTACCCTCCCCCCAGCAGCAAACCCCTCAGCAGCAACCATTGCCGCAACCTCAGGCGGTGCCGATGCTCCAAATAGGACAGGAAGCGTATCAAGCGCCTCAGTTGCCTCAAACCTCCCAGCCTCCGTTGTTGCAGCAAACCTTCCAGCCTATGCAACCGCAGCAACCCCAGCCCTTCTTGCTCCAACAACAACACCAGACCCAGCAGTTGCAGCAGCTCCAGCAGCTCCAGCAGCCCCAGCAGTTGCAACAGCTCCAGCAGCTCCAGCAGCTCCAGCAGCTCCAGCAGCTCCAGCAGCTCCAGCAGTTGCAGCAGCTCCAGCAGCTCCAGCAGACCCAGCAGCTGCAACCCCTTCTGCTGCAAGCTCCCCAGACTTTGCAAATGCAGCAGTCCCAGCCCATGCACCTTCAGCAACCACAGGCCCGACAGCTCCAGCAACTCCAGCAGCTCCAGCAGCTCCAACAGTTCCAGCAGCTCCAGCAACTCCAGCAACTGCAGCCCACGCCATTGAATACCATGACCTCTGACTTGGGTAGGGCCTCGGGCGTCTCGATAGAGGAGTTGCAGTTTAGCATGCCACGATAGATAGGCGGTGAACTCCTAGGAATGTAGGCGATGCCCCCGTAGGGCATGCGCTTGTAGCTCCAGCACCCGCCACCCGGCAACTGCAAGTGCCCCAACTCCTGCAACTGCAATAATATGCGTATCATTAGGGCAAAGTGAAAGTATTCATGTGATGATGCATTGTGATAACTTCTCATAACTTGCAATGACTTCTAACATTGTGATTTCTAATATTGTATATCTCACGCGCCCGCGAGACATGCAATTTCTGATTTGCAACCATTTTACAAACGAAATTAGCTCCCCAACACCCCGTGAAAATGACCCAATGTGAAATTTCGCTTCTCATTGCCTACGGATGACCTCTAAATACTTCTCACAACGTGTAATAACTTCCCCGTATCATTTGCATATCTCGCGCGCCCGCAAGATATGCAATTTCTGCTTTGCAGCCATTTTACAGACGAAATTAGCTCCCCAGCACCCCGTGAATATGTCCCGATGTGAAATTTTGCTTCTCATTGCCTACGGATGACCTCTAAATACTTCTCACAACGTGTAATAACTTCCCCGTATCATTTGCATATCTCACGCGCCCGCGATATATGCAGTTTCTGCTTTGCAGCCATTTTACAGACGAAATTAGCTCCCCAACACCCCGTGAATATGTCCCGATGTGAAATTTCGCTTCTCGTTGCCTACGGATGACCTGTAAATACTTCTCACCACGTCTAATAACTTCCCCGTATCATTTGCATATCTCACGCGCCCGCAAGATATGCAATTTCTGCTTTGCAGCCATTTTACAGACGAAATTAGCTCCCCAGCACCCCGTGAATATGTCCCGATGTGAAATTTCGCTTCTCATTGCCTACGGATGACCTGTAAATACTTCTCACCACGTCTAGTAACTTCCCCGTATCATTTGCATATCTCACGCGCCCGCAAGATATGCAATGTATGTACGGCAGCCCATCCGCGACCTGTAAGCAGCCAGGCTGTGACCACTACAATTATCAAAAATATAAAATATTGCCTCTAGATGATTTCTTTTAACCCCTAAGTACTTCTTGAAACTTCTTGCGACTTCTAAATGTCATTTCCATCGATTATGCAATCCGGGCGCACCTAGCCGTGCTACATGCCCATGGTTAATGTCGCGTGGGTATTGGTATTAATTAGTGTGGTCAGGTCATGTCTCAGGGTGGCACAGCAGGTCACAGCAGGTGGGCAGCTGCTAGCAGTTACAAATATTACCATAATTTGCAGTTTTGAACAGGCTAGTTTTGTTTTGCTATTTCTTTTGTTGTCACTACCTATCCTGGCTGGGGCTCTTGTCAGTTTGTCAGTTTGCTGTCGATGTCACTTCCCTGTTGGGGTGTGCTGAGGTGTGATGTGGTTTGGTTTGTAAAACAGGGGGTTGTGTGCTGCCTCACCTTTCTCGTGACAGGTGGAGCAGCTCGGGGGCTCCCCAGCGTATTCCCCGCATGCCTGCCCCCCCTTGGTGCCCTTCTTTCGCGTGGCTCGGCCCCAAACCCGCCCCTGCCTGTACCGCCGGCCTCTTGATGGGGCCTCGCTTTTCTGGGGTCTGCTTTGGGGCCACGGTACGGGATGCCCCGGACCCCCGGTACTCGTCGTCCTCTGCTGCTGTCTGCGATGTTGTTTTCTTGACAAAGCGGAGTGGCTGGTCTGGTGACTGCTGTCTGCCCCCTCCTGTGAGCCGATCGGTGAGGGCAGGCAGTGTGCTTACCATAAACAAGTTGCCTGCAGTTGCGTAAAAGCGCCCGAAGGTTTAGCTTGCCCTTGTAGAATTGCGACTTTTTGGTACTCCACCCGTGACATGCCAAAAGATTGGACGCGAGCTCCAGGAAGTGGGAACAACCGTCTTACGCCAAGAATTTCTCAAATTCTTGCTGTAGGCGCCGTTCACAAACGGCTGGGTCCTCACTCCACTTGTCTTGCTGCCAAGCTACCATAACTTCCAATCAAGAAGTTGCTTGGAAAATCAAGGGAGGTAAGTTGTTGCGTGAGTTATCCTTGTACGCAGGAACAATGGCGTAGCTTCCGTCTTGAAGAAGAACTTGGCCCTCAAACATGCACAACACCCCAGGGGTGTCGAGGTCCGTGATGGGGATGGCGAACAAGTTAGCAGTCACGCACTCGAGCATATAGTTACCGTAGGTTTTAGTATCTTGAGTTTCCCAAATTCTGACCTTATTGTTGTAGGCATAATTGCAGACTACTCCATACGACGGTACGGTCGGCTGGTTACGGTCGTCCTTCATTTCTAGGAACACCGTCTTTGGTCCCGTGCCCTTCTTCAAGTGCGCGTCCAAATAAGTTTTTACTCGAGGGTTCAAGAATTTGTTGAAGAAATCCTCGTGATCGTGTTCTGCAATCTGGAACAAGTCACAACTGTCGCCGTCGATCGAGCTTTGTATGATTTTGAAATAAACTTTACAACCGTTGGACTTGTGCAAGGAGCACTTATACTAGTGTGTAACATTGCCCGTTTTCTTAGCTATGTGAGGTTTGTCCGCCTTGGAGAAGCCACTAGAACACGCCTCCTTAATTATTTCCATACAACTATCGAAAGATGAAGCACTGAGCAATGCCACCCACTCTTTACGCTCGTGCGTCCGTGTCCGCTTGCGCGTAGAGAGTTCCTCAATTTCATCCTCGGGATCGGAATCCTCATAAATTTCTCGTCCATCCTTCCCGGGGCTAGTGAACTGCAAAATTTCCTCCTCCTGGTCCATGGCACCTGTGAAGTGTTCGGGAGTGTGCTAGACGAACTAGTTGTAATTTCTTTTGGCGCTCGATTGAATTAAGCAAGGTTACATGTGACATATAATATATTCTCCAGAAATAGACATAATTTCTATTCCCCATTTAGCATTTTTCTATTCCCCAAACATTATGCTACCCTTTAACCGGCTTCATGTCATGAGTGCGCAATGAAGTATCATCCCGTATAGCAAGGCATGGTATCGGTTGTGGCGAGTGCTATCGATAGTTTTTCATATTCAAAAAAAGTGATCAATTGATTGTGATAGCAAGTAAATGTAATCAATTGATTCTGATAAACACCATATTAATCAATCAATTCTGATAGGTAGCAAAACATATCAATCAATTCTGATAGGTAGCAAAACAGATCAATCGATTCTGATAGGTGGCAAAACATATCAATCAATTATAATAGGTAGCAAAACATACCAATCAATTCTGATATGCAGTACACCCGATCAATCGATTGTGATATACTATGTGACAAACCCAATCAAGCAATTGTGATATGTGGCCAAAAACACCTATATCAAAATATGAAGAAGACTCAATGCGACAACGCTATAGATACAATATGAATATGCACAGGTGATAACAATATGATGAACGAACACATGGTGCCTTGGTGCGAGCACGAAACGTGAGAAGAGGGAACGAAATAGATAAGTACGTATGGAAACGAAGATGGCGGTATGAGTACCTTCTCGTGCCACCAATCGTTCTTGTCGCCGTGCATTTGCCGCAGCTTCACGCGCCTCTTTCTCCTCCCTCGCCTGTTTGCGAAAGTCGCTGATGGTGGTCTCATGTCCAGCAAGATCCTCAACCGGTTCCCAGGTATCGTGCTTAGGGTCCTCGAAGTTTTCCCAACCTATCAGCCACTGTGCAGTGCCTCCTCTTGCAACACGCGCTGCCTTTATTTCCCGAACTCTGTATTCGATTTCATCACTGCTGGCAGGGTCGAAAGGCGTTTGCTCTTTGCTGGGTGCGCTTGATCGTGCCCTTCCCCTGAGCGACCAACTTCACCTTGTTCGGTTGTGGTCCCCGTCCGCGCTTGCCCATGACTGATTTTGCGATTCAGAGGAGAGCGAGCGTGTCACAGTGTAGACACAGAGTAGAGACTTGAAAATTGAAATGGTCCAAACGACGGACGAGCCTGTCTATATACGAGCCCCATAATTTCTGATGGGAGGGTTCGGGAAATCGCATTTGGGCTCTTATCTGCCAACGAATGCGGTCCAAAGATCGGTTTCTCCAATAATATTGGAATGCGCTTCCTATGATTTGAATCCTCTTATGATAATCGACCAATCGATATCTTTCACTGAGTATTGCGTGGATTGATAGCGGACTGCAAATTTTGAAATACTCGATCGCGAATTCTGTTATTTTCGAGCGAGCATCAACAAATTCTGATATTTCGAAATGGTAATCAATCAATTCTGATTATCGAGCGGGGCGATCAATCAATTCTGATTTTCGGGCGGAGCGATCGATCAATTCGAATATTCTGATAGTGCAAAATTAACTATCAATCGATTCCGATATTCTGATTAATCGATAGTATCAGAATATCAAACAATCGATTCCATGCCTTGCCGTATAGCAATGTCCCTATTTTGAAGCCTTTAGAGCGATCTTCCTAGAGCCTACTTTTACCATCTACCAACAGAGCACCCCTGCACTTTCCACCAAGTTTCCAGCTCGATTTATTGCGTTTGGTAGCCATTCAAGGGCTTGCTGACCTCCCCAAATTATCGAATGTGGAGATCAATAATTCATACACATCAAATAGCTAACTAACATGGAAGTTATAGCGGTTTCCGCGTTCATATTGACCCCAAATACTGCCGAAAACGCAAACGTCAAACTAGGGGCTAGCTTATCATTTTATGCGGCTTATACATTTTCACCACACACCGGTTCGACCTCCACGAGTTAGAGTGTATATTCTGGCAGGCTTGATTCCACGCACATTTTATTTAGACACTGCGACCTTAGCCATGGTTGGCTAAACACCGATGCTTGGGATGAGGTAGGCGGCCGACGACGCTCGAGGGAGACGGGATTTTCGGCATGGCCTAGCGCTGGTTTTCGGTTGATTCGGGCGAAACGCAGCTAGCTTCGGGTGTGCATTTCTTGCTCGGGGACCCGTGGCCACGTGGGAGTATTGCTCTGGTGCGCTCGTTGGATCCGTTACCGAGCATTTTTGAGAGCTAGGTGGTCAACGGCATTGCTTTGAACGGTTCAAATAACTTGTACTGCATGGAAAGGATAAACGGGACAATGCATCAAGAGCGCAGTGAAGGTTGTCTCGCCTAATTTGCAAGCAAAATATCCGTGAAACAACGTTGTCAGACGTATTTACCAAGACACAGAGCATAGAAATAACCGAAGGGGGAAAATCACGAGACGATCGCCTCGTTGTGACTGTTGTGAACAACCATAACGGAACAACCGGAGTGACTGCTGTGCACGGCCATAACGGAACAAATTAGAAGATGCATGTCAGAAGCGCCAGCATTGCCTGAGATGACAAAGATCGTACTCGGCAGCACTCGATAGCACCGCACGCACAAACTCGACGGGAGGCTTCGCTTGTGTAATCATCAATGAACCAATAAGAGTTGGGTTCCAACACACAGGACGAGATAGTGGAGGTTTCATACTTTATGTCAGCGATAATATCACATACGAACATAACAAGAGCTCGG
This sequence comes from Cymbomonas tetramitiformis, assembly GCA_001247695.2. Classification (NCBI taxonomy): domain Eukaryota; kingdom Viridiplantae; phylum Chlorophyta; class Pyramimonadophyceae; order Pyramimonadales; family Pyramimonadaceae; genus Cymbomonas; species Cymbomonas tetramitiformis. Next base: position 4,616 of record LGRX02015908.1, on the reverse strand, counting down.
GTACAAGTTGGCTAGTTTAACCCTATGTGTTGCGGTTATGCTCGCAGTTCTCAGGACTTTTACTGCAGAAAAGATGCAAGGACCCCAAAGAGAGTCCTGTAATGAAGGATAGCAAAACCACTGCGGCAAACTTGCACGCCAAGATGAGTTTTGAGAAGCTTCCAACTTACACGCCGAGAGAAAGGGCGTCGCTCTGCTGAAGCTGATACCGCTGGTTGCTCTTGCGAACATACGAAACGCTTATAGCTGGTTACGATTTCATTTTTGCGGCAGAACCAAGCACACGTGATAGCAATCAGTGTCATATGACTGTAACGTGTTATATTAACCATTCGAGCTTGACAGCGAGCTGAATTGAATGGGGGCCACTCTACACAGACATAGCGTTTTCGAGCTCGTTCGTGGCCACAACCAGGCTGCGCGTGGTCAAACGCGCGATTATCTGCAGTATTTGTCGGCCTTCTGCGCGCATCGCTTATCCAGTCGTTCTTCCGATGTCTTACCTTTCACTTTACGTGTGTATCCGTGAAGAATTTCGGGGGCCTCTCGGTAGTTCGTACCGAAGCATAAAGACCGACCCTTCGCATCCTGAAACAGCAAAATTTCAAAGCGAAAAAATATCAGAAAAGACATAGTGAGATAAACTAGAAACTCGGGTAGCTTTCACCTGCTGAAAGCGCCAACCTTCGATGCAGAAGGGTGTTGTTCGTAAAACGCAGATACCTTCATTCGTTGCGTCTCGTAGTGAAATATTGTTTCGTAAGTCTGTCCAGGATTCGTGTGATCTATTCCGTGATCGCCTTCTTTTTCTGCGAGCAAACCCAAATAAACGAAAGCCCCGTGTTGGCAACAGCAGCATATCAAGGGAGGTGTAAGGGCACTTCGGCCCCAAAAGATCTGCGAGTGGGACCGCCGAGTACTTTACACGGTTTGATACGGCAACTCATTAGATATGAATCCAGGAGGCCGGCAAACGAACTCTTTGCCGTCCAACCAACATTTTACTCCCAAACCTTCCCTCGAAACAACATATCAGGAGTTGTTTTATGCAACACGACTGCTGCGTCATCATCACTATCGCTACAAAGCGGGACACTCAAAGAAAAGTTATCTCTTCACAACTATTTCTAAACTGGAAGGGCAAATTATCCCCTCAGGCGCGGTCATTCGTGCTATCTTCGGTCTCGACAACATACGAGAAAATACGGGCAACGCACTTTTCACCCGGTGAATTGTAGACCCATGAATCAACACTGTTCCATCATTCGTATCTTCTTCCTCCTCCCCGTCCGCTCTCGCCTCTTCGCCTGCTGTCTCTTCTGCTGGTGCTGCGGCTGCTGCTGCTGAGACCAATTCGCCACCTTCTTCCTCATCGACCTTCACCTTCTTCTTCTTCTTCTTCTTGTCTTTACTGATCGCACTTCCTTTGAACGTCAGTTTTCCTCCCTTTATCCTATCGTATGCCGACATATTTCTTTGAGTCTTTTCAGGGTTTCTCTAATTTTCCCTTTGCAAACTTCTGAGCTCTATTGTCTCTGACTATCGTATGATGAAAACAAAGGTAAACCCTATACTTACTGTGGACACTGGTGACACTGAGACGACTAGCTACTTGCTGAGACCTATCTATGGTACCGTCCTCATATATTGGCATTCCTTGGATTGGTCGAAATATTGAATGCCAATTTATCGCGGAGCAGCCCTATCATATGACACTGAACATCAAAAAAAAAATGCCCACGCATTTTTATCCACAAAAATTAACATGATACATTTTACATCGTCATCGCTTCGAATCTGAATGGACACCCCAGCCCCCCTGCAATCAATCTAAGGATGACCCCCTCCCCCCACCCTCAGGGCAGGGGTCGTCCCTCCGGGAAGAAGTACTGCGGGGGGGCCCCTGCCCCTCCCTCCGTACTTTTTCCAACAGGGGGCGCAAGGCAGAAGGGGGGAGGCGGAGGGGAGGGGGGAGAAGGAAAGAAAGCGAGCGCAGATTTGAAATGATACATGGCCTCCTTCTCATGTTGTCGTTCATGATGAAATTCGTGCAGCATTGCCTCTGAAAAAATAGATCCACACAAGATGTGCTCGAAAAATCAGGTGCCATGCCATGCCATGCCATATGCCATATGCCATGCCACAAGTCTTGATTAGACATTAGTCTATCCCCCAAAAAGAGGGGGGGGGGGAAGGGAAGACCCTAGAAGGGATAATTAAAAACAATCACGGAAGCACACGACAGATCAACAGAGAGAGAATGGAGTGATATTTCTCGTCCGCCTTCCCAATTCCAAAGTTAGAGATTCCATGAGCAATGGCTTCACTGGAAATTCTCAATGTCCTCAAGCTTCATTCAGGTATCTACGCGTCGTGTAAGAGTCGCGCGTATAACACGTTCGGTCAGCTCCTTCAGTGCTCTGTGGACCTTGCAAAGTGGCATATCATGATTTTATGTATCCTTTGCTTCCTCGGTGTGATGCGCCAGTAGCAGCAGGTGGAAAATATGGTCGCTCAAGTACATGAATTTTAGTCGTGATGTTACGACTTAACACTTTTGTTTCAACTATCCTATCTACCTTGAAGACCGGCATCACTACCTCTCTCAGCCCAGTCTGATGATTTTTCCGCAACTGGAGTATTCGCAACGCAGGCAGAAGTTTGACCAGGAATGCAAGCCAAACACGTGCTAGAATGATACCTAGTCTCAGGTGAAAGAAAACATAGCCCGCTACTATTCCATCAATCTGAAATACATGTACGCGGGCGTTAGCAGTTTCCTGGCAGCAGCCCCGGATAGCGGTTATCAGCGCTGCGTTGCAACGTTCACCATGACAACATCAATACCCGTATCCTCTCGTCTGTCACTGTTGAGCTTGGTTTGACGAGTTTGATGGGTGTTAGATCAAAGCGCTCCAAGGCGATGTGCAAGGCCAACGACAACGGACGCGAGCGTCAGAGCATCGAGGAATACATTTGTGATACTCGACCTGTTAAACAGCGCTTCGGTGGTTATCAAGAGAGGCCCCAGACTCCTGATAGCGACTTCCTGCTCCTCACCACCGAGGTGGTAAAAGATGTGCTTCTTCCTGGCAGCGTTTCTTGGGTTCAGGTGAGCGAGCGCCGCGTTCCAAGCTGGTCGTCGCGTGTATCTTCTTCTTGAATAGATGAACACGTAGTATGTTATTCAAGCTGCCCACTTTGTTACAGGTCCCCTTTCCACTGCCCGAAGGAGAGCGGTTTATTGTATACGCTGTTGGCACCTCTGATCCAAGGTGAGGGCGAAGTCTCGGTCGGAACTCAAGTGGTTTATCGGGGTTTGGCGACAAAAAGTACTGTAAACTTCGTGTCGGAGTCTCCTCTGGGGTACATTTAGCTTTTTCCCAACAACGACCTTTCAGATATCGCCTCACACGCCGAGTGCCGGCGAGAGAGCGCCTCGCCGAGTGCCAGCGAGAGAGCGCCTCGCCGAGTGCCAGCGAGAGAGCGCGTCGCCGATTGCCAGCGAGAGAGCGCCTCGCTGAGTGCCAGCGAGAGAGCGCCTCGCCGAGTGCCAGCGAGAGAGCCGAGTGCCAGCGAGAGAGCGCCTCGCCGAGTGCCGGCGAGAGAGCGCGTCGCCGAGAGCCAGCGAGAGAGCGCCTCGCCGAGTGCCCGCGAGAAAGCGCCTCGCCGAGTGCCAGCGGGAGAGCGCCTCGCCGAGTGCCAACGAGAGAGCGCCTCGCCGAGTGCCAGCGAGAGAGCGCCTCGCCGAGTGCCAGCGAGAGAGCGCCTCGCCGAGTGCCAGCGAGAGAGCGCCTCGCCGAGTGCCAGCGAGAGAGCGCCTTGCCTCGTGCCAGCGAGAGAGCGCCTTGCCTCGAGCCAACGAGAGAGCGCCTCGCCGAGTGCCAGCGAGAGAGCGCCTCGCCGAGTGCCAGCGAGAGAGCGCCTCGCCGAGTGCCAGCGAGAGAGCGCCTCGCCGAGTGCCAGCGGGAGAGCGCCTCGCCGAGTGCCAGCGAGAGAGCGCCTTGCCTCGTGCCAGCGAGAGAGCGCCTCGCCGAGTGCCAGCGAGAGAGCGCCTCGCCGAGTGCCAGCGGGAGAGCGCCTCGCCGAGTGCCAGCGAGAGAGCGCCTCGCCGAGTGCCAGCGAGAGAGCGCCGAGTGCCAGCGAGAGAGCGCCTCGCCGAGTGCCGGCGAGAGAGCGCCTCGCCGAGTGCCAGCGAGAGAGCGCCTCGCCGAGTGCCAGCGAGAGAGCGCCTCGCCGAGTGCCAGCGAGAGAGAGAGCGCCTTGCCTCGTGCCAGCGAGAGAGCGCCTCGCCGAGTGCCAGCGGGAGAGCGCCTCGCCGAGTGCCAGCGAGAGAGCGCCTCGCCGAGTGCCGGCGAGAGAGCGCCTCGCCAAGTGCCAGCGAGAGAGCGCCTCGCCGAGTGCCGGCGAGAGAGCGCCTCGCCAAGTGCCAGCGAGAGAGCGCCTCGCCGAGTGCCAGCGAGAGAGCGCCTCGCCGAGTGCCAGCGAGAGAGCGCCTCGCCGAGTGCCAGCGAGAGAGCGCCGAGTGCCAGCGAGAGAGCGCCTCGCCGAGTGCCAGCAGGAGAGCGCCTCGCCGAGTGCCAGCGAGAGAGCGCCTCGCCGAGTGCCAGCGAGAG
>LGRX02015907.1:0-22994 GCA_001247695.2 Cymbomonas tetramitiformis | reverse complement strand
GCCGCTTATGCATACCAGTGTATGCAGCTGGACGTGGACGGCGACGGGGACATCGACGTGCTTTCCGCCTCACTAAATGATGACAAGATTGCTTGGTATGCGAACGATGGGAGCGGGGGCTTCGGCAGCCAGCAAGTCATCAGCACACTGGCCGATTATGCAATTTCAGTGTATGCAGCGGACGTGGACGGTGACGGGGACATGGACGTGCTTTCCGCCTCAGCAAAAGATGACAAGATTGCCTGGTATGCAAACGATGGGAGCGGGAGCTTCGGCAGCCAGCAGGTGATCAGCACACTGGGCAATTATGCACGTTCAGTGTATGCAGCGGACGTGGACGGCGACGGGGACATCGACGTGCTGTCCGCCTTCGCAAATGATGACAAGATCGCATGGTATGCAAACGATGGGAGCGGGGGCTTTGGCAGCCAGCAAGTCATCAGCACACTGGCCGATGGTGCATTGTCAGTGTATGCGGCAGACGTGGATGGCGACGGGGACATGGACGTGCTTTCCGCCTCAGAACATGATGACAAGATTGCTTGGTATTATAATACACGGACTGCTGCACCAACCACAACGAATCCCTCAAGCACAACACCAACTGCCACCAGTCACCCAAGCACAACACCAACTGCCACCAGTCACCCAAGCACAACACCAACTGCCACCAGTCACCCAAGCACAGCACCAATCACCACATCCCCAACATCATATGCCCCAACTGCCACACCAACAACTGCATCTCCATCCGTCACACCTACGACGAGTCATCCTACCTCATCATCCCCAACTCGAATCTTGGTTGCAGGTCAGCCCGCCGCAAGACACCAGCTTGCCTGTGAGATACCTATATATACAAGGCGTAGTTCCTCCGCTCCTGCAATGTGCAACGGCATGCATTATGCCCGTCGTAGGGTCGTGCGGTGTCTGAAGAGGGGTCTCTCCTTTTTATCCTATCGGAGATATCTTTGAGGTTTTTTAGGGTTTTTAAAAATCTGCAGTCTTAGGATATATACGGTTAAGGGTTTTTCCAGATGACTCGCTCGATCTGTCAAAAACATTTTGACATCTCAAAATCGGCGGAAGTTAACAGCAAGCAAAGTAAGGATGAAGCGCATGCACGGGAAGCCAACCACGCACCACACGACCACATCAGTGATGCGACGCCGCCCCTATCTGTCGCACGCAGTCGAGCCCCGTGATGTCCGGACTCGCTACATTGCGGGGAATATATAGCTCTGATGATACGCGCGTGTCTGCGTCACGGAGGCCCTGGGGGTCGTTAAACACCTTGTGCAACATCTCCGTGAACACGCGATGCACTGCATCATGGATGACGATGGGTGCACATCCCCCGGCAATTGCATGCCAGGTAGTGGTAGCTATTGGAATCTGCAGTGTCTGCTGATCAGTTTGATGTAAAGCATGACTGTCTAGGCCTTGCACAGTAGTCAGGATGCTCAAACCCTGAAGGAACCCTAAAGAAACCCTATAAAAACCCTTAGATATAGATCTGTAGATCTGCTGAACTAATCGTGGCCGTTGGATCATATGATGACCATCGGCAAGACACAGTGTGTAATAGTTCATCGGCCCATCGCAGACGTGTCACTGCAGTCGTTATGAACTCGACAGTGACACGTCATACTCTAATTAGTGAACTTTCGCTTAGAATGCCCAATCAGTAATGTTTGGGCGCTAATGTTCGTGGCGTTTCAAGCTGCGAACTGATATATCTTTTGAGAATGAAAGTTTACGCTTGCTTTTGCGAAATACCCACCGCTGAATTCCAACAGGTTATGGGCCCACTTACGATTTGTAAGTAAGTTCTATTTTGTTTATCACGCAAATTTCCGCTGCGCGTAAGAGAATTCATTATGGTTAATGGTATGAGCTATAGTCAAGCGACGACACCGTCTCCTCCTGGTGGCGCGCCAGCATCTGAGGAGAAGCCGGGCGAGTCGTCTTTGCTGAGTGGTCAGCAAGAGCAAATCTCGTCGCTTACGGACATGATGAAGAGTATGCATGCTCAACTCTACGAGCTTCGCAGCCTTGATCAGACAGGTCCCCGCGCCACTGTCCCTGTGGACCAACATCTTAATTCGTCGCTCGCTGGTGGGCGACGTCCTTTACCAAGTCTTTCTGATATGACTTTTTGGGAGCATTTCCCGCCTCTGGTAGTTGATCTCCGGGTCACTATCAGCAGGGCAGGAGAGCGGCGCGGAGTTTATTGGACTCTGCGTCGGGAAGGGCACTCCGCCTCCAAGCGGTCCCTCCTGGTATGCGTGCACAGCCGGACTGAAGGCTGCTGCACGGCTAAATGGAGTGTCACCCCCGTCCCGCCCCTTGGGCGGCCGGGTTGTCCTTGTCTGCTGCTCTGTTCTTCTTCCTCCCACTTCCGGCTCCTCTCCTCCGCCCCGCCTCCTTTGTGCCATGGCAGCCTCTTGCTCGCCGGCCCACCTCCTCCCTTCCCCTGTCCCTAAGCCAAGGCAGCCTCATGCTCACCGGCTCCCTTCCCCCGCCCTCCTCCCTTGGAGCCAAGGTAGCCTCATGCTCGCCGCTCCCCCCCCTCTGACGGCCAGGTTGTCCTTGCGCCTGCCACTGCGCTTGTTTGCCTCTTCCTCCCACCTCCGGCTCCCCTCCTCCGCCCCACTTCCTTTGAGCCATGGCTGCCTTATCTGCTCGCCGGCCCACCTCCTCCCTTCCACGTCACCGAGCCATGGCAGCCTCTTGCTCGCCACGCTCTCTTCCCACCCTTGGGCGGCCTCCTTCCGCCCTCCTCCCTGTCCTCCCCTCGCCCGATTGTGTCTTCTGTTTGTGCCCTTGACCCTCCCGGTGGCTGGAAATTCCAGCACCCCTCCACGCCTGGGCAGCAACCTCGACGCCATCTCCACCCCTCCGCCTCTCCCCCCTCCACACCCCTTGCCGCCTTCGCTGAGCCGGCTCCTCCTCCCCTTGAGCCGCCCCCCCCACATCACCTCCCACCTCCTCCCCTTGGATCCTCCACAATTCTTCCCCTTTCTCCTTTACCGCCTCCACTCCCCTTGACCCCCGTCGCCCCCCTCCACCCCTTTCACCTTGAGGACTAGAGGGGAACGAAGTCGCCACGTCTTCAAGGGCTCCACGAGCGCGCAACCATCCTCAGGCGAAATCTGACCAATGCTCTCGCCTCTTCCCCTCCGTACAGCATGGTTAAGCTGGAACCCCAGAGATGGGCATGAACGCATGAACGCCAACTTCACGCATGCATCACGGGCATCACCTCCTCTTCCGAGCTTGCTGCTGCCAAGGCGACGGCGCCGCCCTGGCTGCCACCAAATTTTGGTGCGCGCTGTCTCTGTGGCCGCACTGCCCCGGCTGCCATGCCACCGCGGCTGCCACACCGCATCTGCTGCTTCACCGCCACGGCAACCTTTGCCCCTCTGGCAGCCACACCGCCGCCGCTGCCGCCTTGCCATCCGGCTGAGCTCCCCCAGGAACTTCCTTGTCGCTGCTGCCTCACTGCCACGGCAACTACCCTGCCATGGCTTCTACTCTGCTGATGTCTCTCCTCCGCTGCCGCGACACTGAATCGACTGCCACTCATCCCTGGCGGCCACACTCCCTTGGCAATCACCTTGACTTGGCAACCTGGCCGCGCCACTTCTGCAGCTGCGCCCCCACACTGCCTTGGCGGCCGCACTCCCATGCTGGCTGCCCTGCTGCTCCGGGAGGCATTGGCAGAACTCTGGCGGGCGGGCGCGCACGTGTTGCATGCCGGCAAGGATGCCCGGACGCCAGCGCACATGGCTGCTGGAGGGGGACACGTGGAGACACTTCGGAGCTTCGGAGGACGGGCGTGGACGTCGGCCATGCTGACAAGGACGGCTGGATGCCTGTTCACGAGGCCGCCAGAAGGGGACGCGTGGAGGCGCTGAGGTTCTTCTAGGGGCAGGCGCAGACCTCAGCCACGCGGATCATTGCGGCCGGAAGCTTGCACACGAGGCTGCCAAGAGGGGGTCACGTGGAGGCGCCCTGCTGCTTCAGGGGGTGGGCGCGGACCATACCCTTGCTGACATGAAGGGCCGGACGCCTGCGCACGAGGCTTCCAGAGGGGGACATGTGGTGGGCTGAGCATGCATGAGGTGGCGAGAGTAGACCTCAGCCATGCTGACAAATTGGAGCCAAATTTGCCATGCGCCATATGATGACTCAGTCAGTGCCTGCCACTCCGGATCACCATCCACATTGGTGATGACCATCTTGACACGGCTGATACATGTGCCTCCACAATGCCAGACACTTTTCAGTTCCATGCCTTTGCGCCAAATGATGACTCAGTCGGTGCCTACCACTCCGGATCACCATCCACATAAAGCACCGCACCTGGCTGCACTTGGCTGTCGAGCCAGCCAGCTACGGATCCCAACTAAGTCACTCACGAAGATGGGACTCCGTTAATGGACCTGGGGGTTGTTAGCCCAAGCTCAGTGACGCCAACGCCTATGCGTAGTGCCCAATATGGTGATGACCATCTTGACACGGCTGACACATGTGCCTCCACAATGCCAGACACTTTTCAGTTCCATGCCTTTGCGCCAAATGATGACTCAGTCGGTGCCTACCACTCCGGATCACCATCCACATAAAGCACCGCACCTGGCTGCACTTGGCTGTCGAGCCAGCCGGCTACGGATCCCAACTAAGTCATTCACGAAGATGGGACTCCGTTAATGGACCTGGGGGTTGTTAGCCCAAGCTCAGTGACGCCAACGCCTATGCGTAGTGCCCAATATGGTGATGACCATCTTGACACGGCTGACACATGTGCCTCCACAATGCCAGACACTTTTCAATTCCATGCCTTTGCGCCAATTGATGACTCAGTCGGTGCCTGCCACTCCGGATCACCACCCACATATAGCACCGCTCGAGGCTGCCATTGGGGACACGTGGAGGCGCTTAGGGAACTTCAGGAGGCGGGTGTGGACCTCGGCCATGCCGACAAGGACGGTCCGGAGGCCTGCACACAAGGCTGCCGGATGGGAGCACGTGGATGCGCTAAAGATGTTTCAGATGGCGGTCATGCACTTCTACTTGCTGATGGGGACGGCCGGACGCTTGCGCACGTAGCTGCCAACGGGGGACGGGTGGATGCGCTGAGCATGCTTTGGGGGGCGGGAGTGTACCTTAAATCTGCTGACAAGGACGGACGAACGCCCGCGCACGAGGCTGCCTTTGCGGGTCATGTGGAAGTGCTGCGGATGCTTCAAGGGGACGGGCGTGGGCCTCAGCCACGCTGCCCGATGCGGCCAGACGTCTACACTTTTGGCTGCCAGAGGTGGACAGGTGGAAGTGCTGCGGATGCTTCAGGGGGCGGGCACGAACCTCTGCCATGCTGACAAGGACCGCCAGACACCTGCACATTGGGCTGCCATTGGGGGATACGTGGAGGCGCTTTGAGAACTTCAGAGGGCGGGCTCGAACCTCAGCGACAAGGATGGCTGGACGCCTGCACATTGGGCTGCCATTGGGGGACACGTGGGGCGCGTAGAGAACTTCAGAGGGCGAGCGCGAAACTCCCCGGGGGCAGAGCGGGAGGCGCAGCAGGTGGGGTGTGGGGTGCGGGTCGGGTGGCTTGAAGGCCTTTACGGCGCATGTTCACCGTTAAGGGCTGGCGTTGTGGGAGGTGGTGGGGCTGGTGGTGAAGCCCGCCACGGGGGGGTTCCACCGGTGCCGGTACGTGGAGCTGCCGGAGATCTTCGGTCGGGGATTGCCACCTACTTTGACTCAATGCCCTGCGGAGCCGAGACCCCCGAGTGCCTGGGTCACCTGTGCGAAGTGGTGCGCCAGATGCTCGTGGAGTCCGGCGCGGAGGTGGAGGCGCGGGAATGGACTCGGGCTACCTGCACAGACGCGCCCCGCCAGATCGGCCCCTGGGACTGCGGGGTGTTCGTGCTCATGGGCGCGGAGAGGATCGCCGAGGACCTCCCACTAGACTACTCGCAGGATGATGTCCCCGCCGCGCGCATGCGCATCACGCGCGCCATCTTGGACCTGGGCACGACGCTGACTGGTGCGCCCCCTCCAGTGGAACGAGGACAGCGCGCCGGCCTCACAGAACACCGTCCGGTGCCTCCTCCCGCGCTGGTGGACCTGACTGCCGAAGAGGAACCAGTGCGGCTGCCGGGCACCGAGGGACCCGCGACCGCGACCTCCCCCTCTCCACCCTCACGGCCCTCTCCGCCCCGCCCCTGTGCCCCCCTGGAAGCCACCCCCCGTCCTCCGGCCCCGGCTGGTCGACCCGCCTACGCCCGCCCCCCACCAGCTGCAAAGCGCTCCCGTGTGGAGGACGCACAAGGCGCAGCGAGCGCCAGTGGCAGACCCCACACGCTGCCCGCGCTCCCGGGTGCGCCATCATCCCCTCCCTTGTCGGCCGAGGAGAACCCCTACGCCGCGGTCCTTGACGACATATTCGACGTGATGATGCGCGAGGACTGGAAGGCGCCGGCAAGACGGAGACGCCGCCTCTCCCCCTCGCCTTCCCCCCCAAGTGGTCCCACTCTCCTCTGCCCGGCCGCCTCCGCCTCCGCCTCAACCTCCCCCTCCGCCTCCGCCTCCGCCTCCGCCCCTGCCTCCCGCCGCCCCCACCCCCGTCTCCGCCTCCGCCCCCGCCCCCGCCTCGCCTCTCCCACCGCCCCCGCCTCCGCCTCTCGCCTCCTCCGCCCCCGCCCCCCCCCTCCGCCTCCGCCTCGCCTCGCCCCGCCCCGCCCTCCCTCCACACCCACCCCTGCGCGCCTTTCCGCTTCCGCCCCCGCCCACCAGCGCCATTCCACCCCGCCCCTCCCGGCCCACCGCTTCGCTCCGCTCCTCCGCCCCGCTTGCTGCCGCCCCCCACCGGGCCACGCTCCCGCCCCCTCGTCCCCTCGGCCGCCGCCCTCTCCCCATCCGCACCGGCCACCCCCCACCCCCGCCGCGACCACCTCCGCGTCCGCACGCGCATCCGCCTCCGCCTCCGCCCCCGCCCCCGCCCCCGCCTCCGCCCCCGCTTCCACCTCCGCCCCCGCCTCCACCTCGCCCCCCGACGGCCGCCCCCCCGAAGAAGAGGAGCCGACGCCATTCCCATTCCAAGAGGCGAGCCGAGAAGCGGCGAAGGGCGTCGTGACCCTTAGTCCTCACGTGTCGGCCAGTGTCCCCCCGGGAGGAGATGGGTTTCTCCCCGATGTCGGGTTGATGAGGCTGCTCTGCTTGACCGCGGTAGGAGTCGCGCCGAGGCGCCTCAGGCAGCTGTCTGCACGCAGTAGATCCCTCTCGAGACCCCTGCCCTGAATGGCTAGCGCCTGACCCCAGGCGGCGCATCCTCACATCTGCATGGACATCCGAGTCGTAAATCTTTTTAGATTCAATCCATCTCTCATTGCTTGCTCCGGGCGCTGAGCGTCCTTCCCTGCCCTGAATGCCCTGCCTTCGCTCGTTTTTGAGGCTGCGCTGAGGTACTGCTGCCCGTTGTCGCTGTGCGAGTGTGCTGCTTGCCTGGGGATAAAGCTCCCTTGCCGCTGCGACTGCCTCGGGCTGCTGCTGCGACCGCCGACGTCTGCTGATGGTATCTGACGTGCCTGCGCTGCTCTACCCGGGAGGGGCGTTCACGGATGAGTGGGCCCCCGCGGGTGCCAGGTGCGGGTCGATCGTGTCTCTCTGTGACTGAACCTGTGCTTTGCGCCTCCTCGTCCCGGGGTGACCGGCCCTGGCCTCGGCTATAGGGTGATAACAGTGCTCGCCTCTGGCTTGGGTGTCTTGTCCCCTGTCCTGCGAGTCCCCTTCTGCGTCACCCTTCCCTCCGCGCCCCCTGCTGCATGTGACCATTCCTCTCCGCAGGTTGTGCACTGCAACAAGGACATGTTTCCAGCGGTGTGTGCGGGCAGGGTCCGAGGGTGCGTCATGGCCCGAGGGTAGCTCTCACCCAATGCACCGCTGGGGGCGGCCGATCGCTGTGCCATACATTGCGCCCCGCGACCCGGCGGTGGCACGACGATGTTCAAAGTGGCACAGCAGGGTATCGGGGTCCCGAAACGGCCCGTAGCGTACCGTCACCAGCGCCTGAATGACGGGGGAACGAGCTAATCGCGCTCCTTCGGGACGCTGAGGACCCCCCGACGGCTGGGGCTAGCCCCCCCGGCAATGCGGGGATGGACCGGGGCTGCTGGACCTGGGGCTTGCCCCCGTGATGTGCACTCACGCCACTTTCCGCGTTCAGCGGTATAGGGGGTCGACGATGTTTACTACGGTGTCCGGTCAAAACATACAAAGACAAAGACAAAGACGACGTGCTTTCCGCCTCACTAAATGATGACAAGATTGCTTGGTATGCGAACGATGGGAGCGGGGGCTTCGGCAGCCAGCAAGTCATCAGCACACTGGCCGATTATGCAATTTCAGTGTATGCAGCGGACGTGGACGGTGACGGGGACATGGACGTGCTTTCCGCCTCAGCAAAAGATGACAAGATTGCCTGGTATGCAAACGATGGGAGCGGGAGCTTCGGCAGCCAGCAGGTGATCAGCACACTGGGCAATTATGCACGTTCAGTGTATGCAGCGGACGTGGACGGCGACGGGGACATCGACGTGCTGTCCGCCTTCGCAAATGATGACAAGATCGCATGGTATGCAAACGATGGGAGCGGGGGCTTTGGCAGCCAGCAAGTCATCAGCACACTGGCCGATGGTGCATTGTCAGTGTATGCGGCAGACGTGGATGGCGACGGGGACATGGACGTGCTTTCCGCCTCAGAACATGATGACAAGATTGCTTGGTATTATAATACACGGACTGCTGCACCAACCACAACGAATCCCTCAAGCACAACACCAACTGCCACCAGTCACCCAAGCACAACACCAACTGCCACCAGTCACCCAAGCACAACACCAACTGCCACCAGTCACCCAAGCACAGCACCAATCACCACATCCCCAACATCATATGCCCCAACTGCCACACCAACAACTGCATCTCCATCCGTCACACCTACGACGAGTCATCCTACCTCATCATCCCCAACTCGAATCTTGGTTGCAGGTCAGCCCGCCGCAAGACACCAGCTTGCCTGTGAGATACCTATATATTCAAGGCGTAGTTCCTCCGCTCCTGCAATGTGCAACGGCATGCATTATGCCCGTCGTAGGGTCGTGCGGTGTCTGAAGAGGGGTCTCTCTTTTTTATCCTATCGGAGATATCTTTGAGGTTTTTTAGGGTTTTTAAAAATCTGCAGTCTTAGGATATATACGGTTTAGGGTTTTTCCAGATGACTCGCTCGATCTGTCAAAAACATTTTGACATCTCAAAATCGGCGGAAGTTAACAGCAAGCAAAGTAAGGATGAAGCGCATGCACGGGAAGCCAACCACGCACCACACGACCACATCAGTGATGCGACGCCGCCCCTATCTGTCGCACGCAGTCGAGCCCCGTGATGTCCGGACTCGCTACATTGCGGGGAATATATAGCTCTGATGATACGCGCGTGTCTGCGTCACGGAGGCCCTGGGGGTCGTTAAACACCTTGTGCAACATCTCCGTGAACACGCGATGCACTGCATCATGGATGACGATGGGTGCACATCCCCCGGCAATTGCATGCCAGGTAGTGGTAGCTATTGGAATCTGCAGTGTCTGCTGATCAGTTTGATGTAAAGCATGACTGTCTAGGCCTTGCACAGTAGTCAGGATGCTCAAACCCTGAAGGAACCCTAAAGAAACCCTATAAAAACCCTTAGATATAGATCTGTAGATCTGCTGAACTAATCGTGGCCGTTGGATCATATGATGACCATCGGCAAGACACAGTGTGTAATAGTTCATCGGCCCATCGCAGACGTGTCACTGCAGTCGTTATGAACTCGACAGTGACACGTCATACTCTAATTAGTGAACTTTCGCTTAGAATGCCCAATCAGTAATGTTTGGGCGCTAATGTTCGTGGCGTTTCAAGCTGCGAACTGATATATCTTTTGAGAATGAAAGTTTACGCTTGCTTTTGCGAAATACCCACCGCTGAATTCCAACAGGTTATGGGCCCACTTACGATTTGTAAGTAAGTTCTATTTTGTTTATCACGCAAATTTCCGCTGCGCGTAAGAGAATTCATTATGGTTAATGGTATGAGCTATAGTCAAGCGACGACACCGTCTCCTCCTGGTGGCGCGCCAGCATCTGAGGAGAAGCCGGGCGAGTCGTCTTTGCTGAGTGGTCAGCAAGAGCAAATCTCGTCGCTTACGGACATGATGAAGAGTATGCATGCTCAACTCTACGAGCTTCGCAGCCTTGATCAGACAGGTCCCCGCGCCACTGTCCCTGTGGACCAACATCTTAATTCGTCGCTCGCTGGTGGGCGACGTCCTTTACCAAGTCTTTCTGATATGACTAAGGGACTTTCCACGGACTCGCACTTTTCTGGCAAGGATACTGACCAGGAAGGAATTTGGGACGAGTGGCTTGCGAAAATTCGTCCTTCTCTGCGTCACCCTTCTCTGGCGCTATTGCTTTCGGAATCTACTCCGCTCCATATGGTGAGGGGGGATGACTCCTATCTTGAGGAAGCGAATCAGCTGTTTTATGACTTCCTCTGTCGTGTTACCACTAGCACTGCGAACGCTGTCGTTCGCAGCTACGAGCAACACTCTAACGGTCACGGGGCCTGGCTTGAGCTATCCAAATTGCGACGCAACACTAGTGTCGTCTACTTCATCAACCAGGTGGATAAGCTGCTTTTACTGCCAAATCAACTTTCGAGACTTGCCCCTCCTCTTCCAACGTTTCTGGAATCGAAGGAGACTCTTCGGCGTTTACGCGAGTACTCCGTGAACGCGCGCGTTACTCCTTCTGGCAAGCCTCTGTGTATGGAGACAGTTGAGACCATATATTCTGCTATGGCTATTGTACGGCTGCACCCCGACTATATGCTCCTCAAGGCCAAATTCATGCTTGAGACCCTGCCTACTGCGGGTATGCTGTCTGACCAAGTCACATCTCACTACGACACCATACTCGCCCCGCGCGCTGCTGTGACGCACACTGCCCACGCGGTGCACCACGCTGGCGACAATTCTGAATCTGAGGCTGCTGGCAAGGTCCCTTGCTCTATCTGTCACAGACGTGGCCACCCTTCTACAGACTGCTTCATCAAGAACGTCAAGAAGCGGGAGGCGTTCTTCGAGAAGGCTTCCCCCTCTACCAAGGCGGCAATTCTTAAGAAGGTTGCGGACTACGAGAGGCATGGTAAATTACCGAAGCCTGGTGAGCACCTTGGTGCTGCGGCTAGGCAATCTGAGCTTTATCCTGGCCTGGAGGAAAGTGGTGAGGTTCTATTTGCTCTCCGAGAGGCTGGTCAATCTGACTTACACCCTGGTCTGGATGAGACTGGTGAGGACATATATGCTGGCGAGGAGGAGGAGCACTCTGACACTGGTGAGACTTTATTTGCTCTCCGTGAGAGTGGGCAATCTGACTTATACCCTGGCCTGGAGGACACCGGTGAGGCTTTATTTGCTCTCGGTGAGGGTGGGCGATCTGGCTTACACTCTGGCCTGGAGGACACCGGTGAGACTTTCTTTGCTCTCCGTGAGGCTGCATGTCGCTGGAACAATGAGCACACTCTCCCGACTTCGGTGACTTCTGACTTCTCTGATGTCCCCGTGACTCCGTTACATCTGGTCTTTGGGAGTAACTCTGGTAAATCTGCCTTGGTGGACCCTCCATCCTCTGGACTCGCCCTCTCCAACAACTATTCAGTGCTGGACAGAGTGTTGGCGGTGCCTACTGATGCTACTGCTCGCTGTGCTAAGGTGGCCGGAGGGGTGGCGGATCCTGACCTGCGGGTTGCGCCCCGCTCCACTATGGACAAGAGCGCTGTTCTGGATTGTGGCGCCACCAAGCACATCTTCGACTCGATGAAGGTGTTCACCGAGGATGATGATGGTGACCACTTTGGTGACAACTTTGATGACTCCATCCCCGATCTGGACTCGGGCTCCGACTCGCATGAGGATGATGATCCCGAGGCTTGTCAGGTTGGACTATCTGGACATCCTGAGCTTTATCCTGGACTACGAGTGGATATCTTGACAACCTACCCCGTGATGATCAAATAAGAGCTGAAGGGGGCACCATCCCCATAAACTGGAGCTGGAGGGGCACCATCCCAAGAACTGGGTGTTGCTGACTGAAGGGGCACCATTCCCAAGAACTGGCAGTAGGACAACTAGACAGTCACCCTTTAGAAGGGGTATTGGAATCTGCAGTGTCTGCTGATCAGTTTGATGTAAAGCATGACTGTCTAGGCCTTGCACAGTAGTCAGGATGCTCAAACCCTGAAGGAATCCTAAAGGAATCCTATGAAACCCTATGAAACCCTTAGATCTAGATCTGTAGATCTGCTAAACTAATCGTGGCCGTTGGATCATATGATGACCATCGGCAAGACACAGTGTGTAATAGTTCATCGGCCCATCGCAGACGTGTCACTGCAGTCGTTGTGAACTCGACAGTGACACGTCATACTCTAATTAGTGAACTTTCGCTTAGACTGCCCAATCAGTAATGTTTGGGCGCTAATGTTCGTGGCGTTTCAAGCTGCGAACTGATATATCTTTTGAGAATGAAAGTTTACGCTTGCTTTTGCGAAATACCCACCGCTGAATTCCAACAGTAGCCGAATGGCTCAACCTCACCCCCACACGCACACACCCCCGTGGTCACCGCAAAGACGTTTCGCACCAATGGGAGTTGGACATCGAGAAGCAGGCAATGAGGAGTTACCGAAGCGATGGTCAAGAGATGGAAGTCCTCTTCCGCCAGCTCCACCATGCGCTTCCACACAATCATGCGCCCACAAGCAAACCGCCGGGCTGCTGGCGCAAGCCGCTGAGTAGATGCCATCCGTTCCTGACCCCCCCACCAAGTCGGCATTCGGGTGAGAGCCACTGCCTCCTCACCGAGCAGATACGGGCTGCCCGCCACTTCCTGGAAGCACTGCCGGATGTCCGAGTCACGCTCGAAGGCCGCACAAGCAAGCAAGTGCCGGCAGCCAAACTCCCCTCACCAGATGCATGAAACGGGGATGAGCGTTAAATCAGAGCAGGCGAAACTGCACTGCGGGTCATGGAGCTGCGCTGACTTGGTCACAATAGCCGCAAGCAACTGCGCGTGACCGCAAACTTGGCACAAGTCGTCCGCCCCCTGGCACGAGATCCACTGGAATCCCAATACACCTTAATGCCCTCTAAAGAAACTGCTGTATGTACTGGGCATCGGGTCGCCGACATCATCAACAATGCCCTAGAATATGCACCACATGCGCGGCCACAGATTGAAGATGGCGCAATCGTTGGCGCTCTGCCTCACATTCAGCCCCAGCCCTCTGTCCTCAAGGAGTGGGACGACAGTGTCCATAGTGCCAGAGGCCTCCCGCACCCGGTCCTTCTCGCTCAAGATGTGGCTATTGTCGAGATACGCGATGATGTGCGCACCCAGGTGATGAGTGGGGGCGCCATGGAGAACGGGCCCAACGGGTCCCCCTGTTCGGTCCCCTCCGCCAAGCGTACCACTGGGACTCACCTCCCACCGCCCGCCACCCAATGAGCTTTGTAGAGGAGATGTTTACGATTGTTCTCGATCCTTGCCAGGAACACTCTGTTTTATTCGGACGTCTGCGGACAGTGGATGCCTTTTATTTGAACATTCGCACTCTCTCCGACTCATCGCACATTTTATTGCAATCGAAGTTTTGTAGTGCAAAATTTCCCCACCCAAGTATCACCTCATGCATGAAGCCGCTTCCCGATAGGTCAAACAACTCCGGGAAATCCCTACCCTTGAAGGATTGCTCGCCTGTGCACTGTGTTAACGGTGTTCTTGCGATCGAGTTGTAAGGCACACCACAAAGGAATCGGCCACAGCGACGCCTGCACGGCTTGCACACATATACAAGACTCCGTGCCTCCCGTGACCCCGGCCCTACTTGTGCTGCCGCCGGAACAGCCCCCTCCTCAGGGAGTCTCCTCAGCGCCGCCTCCCCACAAGCGATCACATGCGCCCCACCACCAGGCTTGAGAAGCGCGACAAGCCATGGCAACCCCTTCGTGCCCGCACCTGGGTGGACACAAGCTGCCCGCGCGCCTACTGGATAGCGTGTACCCCATCCCCTAAATTTTCTGCATGGGAAGCGAAATATGCATTGCTTCGCATCTTTGTAAAACTTCTTTGTTTTGGGAATTTTAGGTTTGTAAGGGATGTTTGTAGTTAGACATGTTTGTATTTTAACATTTTAGATAGGAATGGTTTTTGTGCACATTTGAGAGCATTTAAGAGCTCACACGTTGGATTGTAAGACGTGTATTGTAAGAAAAGCATTGTAACGCAACGTCCTCCATCCCCTGCGCCAAAGGTGCCACTTAGATGCTGAACCCAAGCTGAGAGAAGCCAAAGATGCCACTTAGATACTGAACCCAAGCTGAGAGAAGCCAAAGATGCCACTTAGATGCTGAACCCAAGGTGAGAGAAGCCAAAGATGCCATAGATGCTGAGCCCAAGCTGAGAGAAGCCAAAGGTGCCACGCTTAGATGCTGAACCCAAGCTGAGAGAAGCCAAAGATGCCCTTAGATGCTGAACCCAAGGTGAGAGAAGCCAAAGATGCCACTTAGATGCTGAACCCAAGGTGAGAGAAGCCAAAGATGCCACTTAGATGCCACTGCTAGATGCTGAACCCAAGGTGAGAGAGAAGCCAAAGGTGTCACTTAGATGCTGAACCCAAGCTGAGAGAAGCCAAAGATGCCACTTAGATGCTGAACCCAAGCTGAGAGAAGCCAAAGATGCCACTTAGATGCTGAACCCAAGCTGAGAGAAGCCAAAGATGCCACTTAGATGCTGAGCCCAAGCTGAGAGAAGCCAAAGATGCCACTTAGATGCTGAACCCAAGGTAAGAGAAGCCAAAGATGCCACTTAGATGCTGAACCCAAGGTGAGAGAAGCCAAGGTGCCACTGAGATGCTGAATCCAAGCTGAGAGAAGCCAAAGATGCCACTTAGATGCTGAACCCAAGGTGAGAGAAGCCCAGGCCCGAGGCCACCGGGAACCTCCGACACTCTACCGCCCCCGCAGTCTCCTCCAGCACGAGCGGGTGGCCCCCCCTGCTGGGTGAAGCCCCGCAAGGATCCAACTTCACTCTCTCCAACGCGGCAAGGACTCCTGCCGGGTGAAGTGGAGTGCGTATGCCCGTATCGCAATTTCGCATTTCACGATGTGAGGGAATTACGCGATTGGCACCGTGCTCTCAGACATGGTATCCAATATGTACGCCATATGGGTCCCGGAAGCACTCTGTATGCATACATTGCATATCGATACTATCTACATAATAGAACCCATATGCATTATGCATTATGTCGGGCTTTGGAAACCAGGGTGTACACCCATATGCTGGGCTGCCATTTCGCCGCTATCGTAATGTACCCATCTCATGGATGACTATGCTACTTTAGCTTGTACCAGGATTGCATTGCTTGTAGCATATACTGCTATATACCGGCCACAGTGGAAATGAGAGTTGCTGTGGGGACTATTCATTCGTGACAGGCGATTGGACATGGTTTACGGCCGGCTACCTGCCCATCAGCCAGGGAAACGCTTTGTCCATTGTGACGAGTGCAGTAGATCCGGCGGCGTGCATTCAGGCGTGCTTGGATCGGGCTGCACGTGACTGCCGCGCGGTGGCTTGGAACTCACTCAGTTACAGCTGCTACCTGAAGGCCCCGAGCCAATCCCCGGTGGAGGCCGACTTTTGCAGCGCTCAGCTGACAACTTCGGAATGGAATTGGTACCACAGCAACAACGTCTGTGGTAAGCCGCAATCATGCAGCCTAGCGCTGGCAGCGAGTCACCCGGTGTCATCATGCAGCCTAGCGCTGGCAGCGAGTCACCCGGTGTCATCATGCAGCCTAGCGCTGGCAGCGAGTCACCCGGTGTCATCATGCAGCCTAGCGCTGGCAGCGAGTCACCCCGTGTGGAGTGACTCTTCATTGATAATGCAGGCAGTGCTGACGTTGATCTGGCCCTTTTGAGGTGACTTGCCAGTGATCGTGTGGTAGCTGTTGACGCTGATTTGTCCATTTGGCCCTTTTGGGGTGATTTGCGCCTGATAGTGCCGATCCTTCCCGCTGCTTTTTTTCAGTCTATTTACAGTGCACCGGGCCTGCAGTTTCAGGAGCACGCCGCTGGCATCATTTTATGCATAGTTATTCTGCAATGTCCATCTGGCCACAAATAGAAATGCAATTGGAGTCCAATATTGACTTGTGTTTTGTTGGCGGAGGATTTTCAGACGGGACTGCGGTGCCTTCTGCCACTACAAGTAAGTTTGCCCTCTTACACTCTTTGTATGCCCCCACCCCCTCTCCGGTGGCCTTCGCAACATCCGGAACAGCTCAGTAAAAACGCGGCGCATGTTTCTCTCGAGTAGCTGTTGTGCACCCTTGGCCGCCGTCCTCGCACTCTGAATCATTCCCCGTCGAGGTGCCAGTACTCGGCGCGAGCATCTTCGATGGGATCTGAGTTTCAGAGAATGCTTGGGAGACAGCCATACACTCCCACCTGTCAAAGGATGCGCTGCGGTTTCCTTGCTGTATCCATTATTGCGGTGCTCGTGGTGCTAGCATATGACGATTTGGTTGCTTCATGCAGCTTACGACAAAGCTCTGCGGACGGTCGCGTGCAGGCGCGTCAACTTATACTCTCGCGCATTCATTTAGCTCCTGCACCGAGGCTTGTGCCTCTCATGGAATGACGTGTAATGCAGACGTCATGCGAGCCGCCATTGCCCAAAATCCCACAAACCAGGAAATCAAGAATTGGTTTCACAGTGCTGGGATGCCCTGTAATGGCAACGTCAACCGCCAATACAATGGTGACAGTTATCCAGTGCTGGTTGCAAATGATGGGTGCTATGCGTCATCTGATCCCGCAAACAATATTCACTCCTGCGATGCGGTGCCCGGCAGTTCGTCCTCCTCTTCGAATGCCAAGCATCGGTTGTGCTACTGCGAAGGTGAGTGGCCATGGAGCGCACCCTATCCTGCGCCTCCTTGAGGAATGCTGCTGCTGTCAGTTGGATCCAGTTGGCGCTTTGAAATTTGGACACATCACCGATGATGCTTGCTCACCGCACCGATGCAATGGACACCCTTGGAGGATGCGCCGCCACCGCCTTACTTCTGCCAATCACTGGCACGCTCTCCTCGGCTTTAACGACCCTCTTCAAACATATGAAGGGGCATTCGTGCTGATGATTGATATTGCTGACGCGACAATTGCCGCCGACTACCTGCCTGGAAAGTACGTGTTGTGTCAATGGCTGCCATCATCGGTGCAACGTCTGTTTTCAATGGCTAACATAGTTGATGTATGCTTAGATGTGTCAATTTGCGCAGCCATAGCATCAGGGGTCGGGAGCCAGGGGGCATGGGTGGGGGGGAATCTGCTGTTCCACCAATCAGCAAGTTCCGAGTATGTGGGTATTTAGGTTGGAGCATCAGCATTTGTCAGTGAGCATTCGTGACATACCATTTCGGAGGTAGTGACAGCTCGTCGTGTATATATGCCATTGCGGTGGGCGTGCAGGAACTCGCACGCCGACGGATGTCTTTGGAGCAGGTCTGCAGGATTCGGGTACGTTTCTCCAGCAGCGGTGCATGGCCCTCCGGTGGTGCCTCTCTGTGATTGCTGCTTCGCGGCAGCCGAGGGGCCCATGGGGTGGGAGTACCCCCCACCCCTTGTCTGTTCGCACTTGGCGTCTCACACTGCTGTCCAAACTCTTGCTGACCATGGAGCTGGACGCTCGCTCGCTTGGCGGTGTGCCTGGCTGCGCGACGACGACGGCGACGCCCTTGCACAACGTTTGCACACTCAGCAGGGCGCTGGTGTTGCTCACAGGATGCTTCCACCAGACCCCATTGGCCGGCTTGAATACGAACGGCGGAAATCAGGTGGTCATGGCACATCAGAGCCCGATGAGCTTTCTGAACGGCGAATTCACATTCAGAGCAACCGTGGTGCCCACAGATCTCAACCCGAACTACTCCGTCATCCCGGTGCTGTTCACACAGAATCCGGTGGCGTCCTCTAGTCAGGGGAAGGGGTTCTCGCTGGGGAGCGGCTTCGCCCAGGCCACCACCAAACTCCAGGTGGCTTTTGGCGACGGCCTCCACCAGGCGTCCCATAAATTCACTTTTCCGTCGGCCCCATCCGCTGGGAACAGCCTCAGCGTCGAGCTGCACTGTGAAATCATACCCGGTGCGTCCCCTTTTCTAGCAATACCAGACTGGAGCAGAACATGTCACGCAGTGCTTTGGTGTTGTGCGCGGGAGGGCGTGGTGCGGCAGTAGCGGGGCCGCCCCCGAGTGGTGCGCGGGAGGGCGTGGTGCGGCAGTAGCGGGGCCGCCCTCGAGCGGTGCGCGGGAAGGCGTGGTGCGGCAGTAGCGGGGCCGCCCCCGTGCGGTGTGCGGGAGGGCGTGGTGCGGCAGTAGCGGGGCCGCCCCCGAGCGGTGCGCGGGAGGGCGTGGTGCGGCAGTAGCGGGGCCGCCCGCGAGCGGTGCGCGGGAGGGCGTGGTGCGGCGTAGCGGGGCCGTTTCCAGGGGGGCGGGGCCGTGCTGCCGCGCACCGCAACACCGAGGTTTGGGTTTGTGCTGGGTGGAAGATGGAGATTGAGGCGGTGTGGCGGCTTGTCTGGCCGCTTATCTGACTGCAGCCTCGATCGAAAGGGGAACACGTCGCTGACCATTAGTGCGCAGCGATGGCGGATACCCATTGCGACTCCATCGGCGAGGTTGCGGGCGATGCACTTTCTTTTACCTGGAGGCACCGCAGAGCCTCTTTTGTGGTTTCACGACTGCGGCGCCAGTTCTGAGGTGCCAATCCGTTTGTAGCATCGGCACGCGGCTAAAGAGGGTCGGAGGGGTTGCTGCGTCATCGTGTCATTGTTGTCTTAAGTTGTACGTGCAACACATACGCACCGATGCGGCACGCCAGACCTCACGAAACCAGTAGGGGCAGATGGTGCGGCTCTGTACGAATCTCTGGAAGGCGAGTGGAAGGTTTCTTCCAACCTTGGCTATGATAGACAACGATTGGGGGTCTCTGAAGCTTGGACTGTCAGCTCGCCGGAAGCTGCTGGGCGAGCGCTGCTGCTAAGTGCCCCCCAGGGTGCACAAGCATCACGTGCTCCAGGATGTGGACACTGCTGCTCTCTTGTGAAGTGGCCTGCAAGCAGCTCCGTCCGATGGATCCGAGGAGTGCGGAATCAAACATTGCTTCAGGCTTTAGCAGAGTTTGCCACGTGAAGGGATCACTTGATGGAGCCGCGTCAGTCCCTTAGATCTCTCGCTAGTACAGAGAGCTGATTTGAATCGAGGGTTCCTAGGGCGGCTTGCTGGCATTGCTGAAACAACCTCAGCTGCTATGTTCCGAACGACTCTAAGTGTTCCGGGCGGTGATGCGGCGCGTGCGCCCTTCACACGTGGAGTGGCTACTGGGCGCCAGCTTAGGGACGGAGGGAAGGGGGTGGCGGGGGAACCTGGAGGGGTGTGCTGCAGAAGTTTGGGGCAGTGACGCTGCCGTGATAGTCACGAACACACTCTCTTCGAGCTCCGTCCCATTCATTCAAACGATCACTGCGGATATCGATTCTGATGGTCATCTGGACGTGCTTTTCGGCAGCGCGCTCACCCGCACTGTGGTCTGGTATAAGAATGATGGGAGCGGCTCCTTCAGCACCTCAACGTCGATCTCAGACAAAATGCAGGAGTTGCCATCGCTCGGTGCCACGGATTTTGCTAACCTCGCGAGTTTGGAGGTTGGTGATATTGACCTGGATGGTGACCCGGACTTGATTATGACGACGGGCGATGAGTCGGTTGGGTACGCGGATAGAATCGCCTTGATACCAAATCTGGGTACGTCAGGCACGGGGCTTTGGGGCTATGATGCGATTTGGAAAAATGGTTACGACCATCTTGGTGCCGTCCATGCGGCTGATCTCGATGGGGATGGTGACCTAGATCTCATTTACGGAAGAACTGACGGAGCCAATGTGATTGTGCTGTGGAATGACTGTGTCCGTGACCCCGGTACTGGAGTATGCAACGCTTGGGTTCATGCTGCCTGGCAGCGATTGAGCCAGCCTACCGATGCGTGGAGCTCTGGCGGCTCGAGCATTCTCACGAGCGCGGACATGAACGGCGATCTCGTTGCGGACATCGTTGCAGCCTCGAGCGAGAACGACCTGATCGTGTGTTGGTACGGCTCCAGCGCCCCTGGTGCCCAAGTAGTGTACACCACGGCTGCTGTTGTCGTTAGCCAGGCAGTTGTGGATGGCCCCCGATCCATCTCCTTGGTGGACATCGACGGGGATAACGATTTGGATGTGGTGTCAGTTGGATACTACGATGACACTCTTCGATGGCACGAGAACTGTGGATCGGACGGCTTTAGTAGCGCATATGTGCACGTGATCAGTACGGTGCAGAAGAGCTCTGTCGCAGTCGCTACTGCAGACATGGATTCCGATGGCGACGTGGACGTCATAGCAACCAACCCGGTCGACGGGCTGACCACCTGGTTTGAGAACAACGGCGCCGGGGTCTTCACGGGGCCCCGCCACATCGATGAGAACGGAGATGATTTGGGATCGGTTCACGTCGCCGACCTTAACGGAGATGCCAAGCTGGATGTTCTCGCCGGCCTCGCAGACAAAGTGGCGTATTATGTTCCAACATGTACGCACCCGCCGCCTCTCGCGCCCAGACAGATATGACGCATACATGCATGACGCACACAATTATGACGTGATTGCCGCTTACAACATGGGCTTAATAATATTTGCGGAAACATAGCAACTGCTGCGGGGGTCCTGAGGAGGTCCTGAGGGGGTCCTGGGGTGTGCATGGTAATGGGGCGCAGTGTCGAGAGGTCGATCTTGCTATGGGAAGGCTAGCGTGGCAGGCACGAGTATCGATCTCGGCACGCACAGCTTCGCGGTGCCTGGCGACGTGTATAATCATGACGGGGGAGTGTTCGGAAACAACGACGGCTGGGAGTTTGAGGGGAGTCTCGAGCAGCTCTCGATCTGTCCCCGAGGTATGTTGCCCCATTGACAAGCGCGCGTGCTGCAGCGACTGACGTCGGGACTGTGTTGAGCGATGGACGGATGGGCGCAGTCACACCATGAGTGTGCGCCTCTGACATGTCCTGCGAGTCTGCCTGAGGCCTCCGATGACCTCTGAACAGAGCTGATGGTGCTTCCCATGCGATTCGTCGATAACGGCGGTGCGCTAGCTGTCTTGTTTGTGTTTCCGACCCTTAAAAGCTTACCTACGCCGCCTTTCTGTAACAGAGACTTCTATTGCCCCAACCACGAGCACTCCAACGGCGCCTACCGTAGCTCCCACTGTGTCGCCCACCACTAGCACACCAAGCGGTACTCCCACCACCACGGCTCCTGCCACCCTTGGTCCCACAAATGCCCCAAGCACGGCTTACCCCACCACAGTGCCACCCACACTTCCGCCATCCACACTGGCGCCGTTTACGACCTCACCCTCTACGACTCTTCCAACCTTACCTCCAACCACAATGTCGCCAACATCACCTCCAACAACCGTCCCCCCATCGGCCCCATCCACCCGAACCCCCACAGACTCCCCAAGCTCCACCGACGACCCCCGACCAAATCGCCAACGACTACCCCACCCGGCACGAGGCAGCCCCGTCACAACAGTGCCCACCACGCCTCCTACCAAGATCCCTACCGGCTCTCCAGCTTGACCCAGGCACCATCTCCCCGGCCAGTCAACATTGGCTTCACCCACGAGAGCCCCCCACCACCTCCACCATCGCCTACACCACCACCTCCATTACCCCCCACCCCCTCTCTCCCCCCGTCACCCCCACCCCCTCTCCCCCTCCCCCACCATCTCCCTCTTTGCCGGAAATGCAGGGGAATACAACAGCACCATCCTTTATTCGCAGGTGCATGGAGTGCGCCACTCCCCTCAAGCGGCAGCTTCACTGCAAGCTACACGGTCATCAGTATGTCCTATGCGGGAAGGACAGGGAGTCATGAGGGCCACCATTCTGGCTGCCTCCTCCTGTTAGGCAGCCGGATTCTCCAGAGACTCTGAACGCCTCGCAGTGCCGCGCTGTGGCGGTAGTGAGCTCGGAGTGGGATTTCAGAAAGTGAAAGCTCGAGAAGGAGAGTAGACAATGCCCAGGGCGTGAGGGCGATGGGGGTGCAGTATGAGCCTGACCCAGGCCTCCAGCCTGTAGTGTCTGCGTCTCAAGATGATGAAACCCTTCATCTGTAGCTCCGATGTTGGGTGCCTCTGGGCACCAGTGCATGCCGCGCCCAGAGGGCACACGGCGAATGGGTCTCCCCGAGTGCTTCGTCTGGTGCTGCAGCTAAGGCGAGGTTTCCTGGAGTTGCGGCCGGGGGGAGGGTGGGATTCCCCAGGGGACACCCGAACAGACCTGCCTGCTCATAAATCTGTTGACAGACATGTACAAGATCAACGTGACCGCCCTGGCGGGCGTCAGCTCCCTGGAATGGACGTTCTTTCACAGTGACGTCTGCACCGAAGATGCGTGCGTGCTGTCAATGTGTGGTTGGGCTGTTGGGACGTACACCATCCACGGCACTATAGAATTCCATGCTAGTGTCAACATGTCAACCAGGTGCGGAGTTGTATCTCAAACCCCTTCTACCAGCAACTGGGCGGCTGCATGTGTACTACGCTGGTGGTGGTGGCTGGCCCATCATTACTACGCGATGTGCTGAGCTGGGCCAAGGAGATCTCTTTTCGTCCATTGTGGATTTCGTGGAATTATACAGGCACTGACACGGGGAGATGGAGGGATGTGGCCAGTTCATTGTCAGGATTGATACATATTTACGAAGCCCCCCCTCCGCCCC
>LGRX02015905.1:0-44421 GCA_001247695.2 Cymbomonas tetramitiformis | reverse complement strand
ACCCACAGTGGGGCACACAGCCCCAGCAACAGCCGACCGCCCAGCCCACTGCCCAGCCGAGGCCCCTGGCGGAGGCCCTGGGCAAGGACCCTCGGCAGTATGGGAGGCCTGAGACAGGCCCCGCAATTCCACAGGAGTTTGACAACCCTGACGGCAGGGCGGCACTAAAGCGCCTCGACGAGCTCAGGGCTCAGGTCAGTGCTCCCTTGCCAGTTCTGAATGCTTGGCCATCTTGCCAGGATGGTGATCTGACCGGTATGATGCAACCCCTCCACAGGCACACAGAATCTGATGCGAGACGATGGGCCGAGACCAGGCACCGGACGAGGGTAGACGGAGATGCAGAATGCAGGCAGGCGAGCACACCTGGTGGAGGCACAGCCTGGAGGGGGCACAAGATGACGCCTCCCGGCACGCGCTGGCCAGGGAGAGGCAGTGGCAATAGGACAGATGATAAATACCTGCAGGACAATGAAACCTATTGCTTATTTGTATTAACTGCCTCTTGTAATCACACCCCCGATCTGATAACAGAGGGGGACCACCCAAGAGAGGGAGAGTTCGAAAAATTTGGCATAATGCTGCACTTCTTGTCACCGAGTCTCGTGCTCCCGGGACACTTTAAACTCGTGATGGACCGGCAGCACACATTACTTATTTCCGCATGCCTCGTAATGATGGGAATCTTGGCTATTACCCACCGCGGGATCAGAATCTTAATAACACGAACGCAAATAAACGACTCTGCCCCGGGGGGGACTGTGTACTCACATCAAGGCCCAGAAGTCTGGGTTTGGAGGAATCAAAGGAAGAACACACCCTGGATGCACAAGAGGGGGAAATGGTATTGGAGAGAGGCGATGGACGGGGGAAGCCTCTTCTATGTCAATAGCACTGCAGGGAGGACCTCCCTCCGCAGGAATTTTGCGGGGAGGAACAGCAACTGTGTTTTTGTTCCGGTCGGCATGCTGCGGAAAGTCAGGAAAGAGCTCGAAGATAGGGACAAAAACAGGAAGTCTCGCAGAGGAGGGGAAGCTACAGATCAACCCTCCACCCCCCCCCTTAGCGGTGGGGGGGGTGAAAAGCGGCCACCCCCAAGGAACCAGACACGGGGCGCGAACCCCCAAGAGGAGGGGGGCCTCTACACGGTGGAGGGACGTATATCAGATGTGCAACTCAGCCGGTACCTTCACACAATTGACCCGGCTCCGCCGGAGGAGATGAACCAGCACAAATTCCTCTCCAAACTTCTGGCCAAGGATGGGATCGATGGCCTGCTCGCGAACGGGAGGTTCGCGTACCAGCCGCTGTGTGACGGAGAGCACTGGAGGGCCCTCTTCTTTGACCAACAGGCCGGGGAAGAGGGGGGCACCCACGTGCACCTCTTTGACTCCTACGGACCCAACCCACGGGAGGGAGCGAGGGGACACGAGGAGCTGCTGGACGCCACCCGAAAGTGGGCAGAGAGAAGGACAAAGCAGGGGGTCCCTACCGAAATCACGTGCATCAAACTCCGTACTCAGTACGATGACTTTCAGTGTGGGGTCTGGGTCGCGGTGATGGCGGCAGCATGGTGCGACTGGACGAAATCCCCAGAGAGGTCAACCTGGCCAAGGGCGGCGCACAGAGCCGCTGGGGGCACTGGGAAAACGACAAACAATAGGGTGGCAAAACAACACAGAATCGTCATGCAAATCGCCACCAAGCAGGAGGAACAAGCGGAATGCCAGGCCGGCACCCGGAGCGGGAGTAGTAGAGTACCCGGCAAAAGGGCAGTGCTCAGGCCACTACAACAAGTGACGGGAAGCGGACAGGCGCCAGCTCAGCAGAAGAGACAGCATAGGGCAGGCGCAAAGACCGTACTTGGCTGCTGGGGCAATAGTGCACGAGAATCTAAAAATGAACCAAATCACCACAGCGACAAAGAGAATCAAACACCCCCACCAGATGTGGGGGAGGAAGGTAGGCTGTCCCTGATGACCTGGAATATCAGAGGAAGCGACCACGCGTACTATGACCTCGCCAGGAGTTGCGAGGAACACCAGCCGGACGTGCTGGTTCTCACAGAAACAAAGGCGGCGGGCCCCATGGGACCAAAAAAACTCCAAGGGCTGGGTTACAGCGCCTGGCACTCAGCGCCGTGCCATGGAACCCAGAGGAGGGGGGCGGATGGTACTTCGTACAGAGGGGGGGTGGTCCTAGCCCTCAGACGCCCCTACGACAGGACGGACGTGCGCGCTAACCGTGAAGTCCCCAGATGCGCGAAAGGGTATCTACAGCATGTAGTTATTACACTACCAAGCGGCGTGAAGGTGCACGTGCTCGGTGTCTACAACCCTCCCCACCCGGAAGAAGCGGTGGTCAGGACGTGTATCCGTGATTACATAACCCAAGAGGCCGCAGTGGCTTCCAGGAAGGGGGAGCACATGGTGGTGGGGGGAGACTTCAACGTCGCGGAGATCCCCAGAGAGCAAGACGGGATAGAACACCGTGCATGGAGAGGGATGTCTGACCAGGCGGGCCTTGCAGAGATCAGCTGCCCGCAAGGACCCACGTTTGGGGACCACAAAATCGATGGATGGTTAGCGTCAGAAGAGCTTCAGCGGATCGCTGACGAACGGCACCCGATAGACACCAGGGCACACAGGCACTGTAGCGACCACCAAGCGGCGGTGGCGGCGGTGCCGCTGTGGAAGCTTCACACGACCACACCGATAGTGGAGGAGCAGGCGAAACCCGACCCGATCACGAAATATCAATTCCCGATCTCCAAAGCCTTGCAACGCTCAATGAAGGCGGCAATAGATTCGGCGCTCCAGCCGAGTCTCAGGGAAAATGAATTCAAGACAGTGATCGAAAACGCGGTCGACGCGGCGGAAAGGGGAAGCCCGGACGCCAGGGAAAGAATTGATGAGGCCGGGAAGGCAGTTGATGGGGTTCTTCAGCAAGCCATGCGGGCAGTGGAGATCCCCCTTGAAACCGTCAGGTGCAAGCCCAAAGTCACCAGGGACCCCAACACAGGGGTCAGACTACCAAAATCTAAATTCAGGAAGCGTGATAAAGCGCTGAAGGCAGCGGCGGTCCTACAGGAGATGCTTGCGATAGAGAGGGCAACAGGAGAAACCCCCAGCGCGGCACTGCTAGAGGAAGCCATGGCGGAGCCACGGGACACGGCGAAGGGCGGACCTGACAAGTGTGCGGAGCCGGAAGACCCCCACTGGTGGGCGGAGTCTGAGATGAGCAGGTTCAGGCAGGAGGCCAAGTCCGTTATCAAAGACCATAAAGCCGAAACCTGGGAGACATTCGTCCAGAAATTCCGTAGTAACTACTATCGCATGAAAAAGTCAGCCCACAGGTTCGTCTTCAGAGACCGCGACGCACTCCCGAAAGGAAGAACCTTGGGGATATGGGACAGAAACAACAAAATGGCAGTCGGGGCGGTGGCCACCGCGGAGGCCTTTTCGGGGCACATGGCCCACTCGGACCCATATTGCTTCGAACACCCCAGGACGGACCAACTGGACGAAGAGATGCCATGGCTGGCGGCGGAAGCCCCGGATAGCATGAAACCGGGGCAAAGACCGAGGAAGACGGAGCTTGGGAGCAGGCTCACTATTGAACTCTACAGACAAATTGTCAAGCGGCTCCCCAACGGGAAGGCAGCCGGCCCGGATGCGGTACCAAATGAAATCCTCAAGGCTATGCCGGAGGAATTCCACGAATTTCTCTTCTCGCTCATGAGGGCGATGTGGAAAGCGGGGATAACCCCAGGCACTTGGAAGTTGGGCACCTTTGTCTACCTACATAAGAAAGGGGACACCTCTGTGTTCTCCAACTACAGGCCCATAGGGCTTCTCCGCACAATTCTCAAGCTCTATACGGCAATGGTCACGGATGTTCTATCCACGTTCTGCGAGGTAAACAGTATCCACAGCCAAGAGCAGATGGGTTCTAGGAAACACAGAAGCACGATCAACCAGCTCCTTCGACTGCAGCATGTTATCGAGGACAGCAAACTGTCCCACAGCCAACTGCATGTTCTCTACGTGGACTTCGAGAACGCCTACGGGTCGGTAGAGCATGACAGACTCCAGCACACCATGAAGTACCTGGGGATCCCGGAGGACGCGGTCAGAGTGGTGGCAGACCTCTACGGGGGGGAGGCACACAGGTCACCCTTTAGGATGGCCTCAAAGATAGAGCACTACAGCTCGGAGCCCCTCATGGTCAAAAGGGGACTAGTGCAGGGAGACTCGCTAAGCCCCCTGCTCTTTATTCTCTATTTGGAACCCCTACTACGCTGGCTCAAGGCGGGCAACAAGGGGTATATGCACCGCCTCACGGATTCGGACAAACCAATTCGCACTTCCTCGGCGGCATATGTGGACGATCTCGCCCTGATCGCGGAGTCGGCAACGCAACTGGCAGTGCAAGTCAGGAAGCTGGAACTCTACTCCAATTGGAGTGGACTTCGAATCAACAAGACCAAATGCGGAATTACGGGAACGGACGAAAAAGGGTCTCCGATCCCTGAGGAGACATACGAGGATGTCACCATGCGCACCCCCAGGGTAGGCAAGCATGGATTCCCGTACCTCCACCCGGATGACCCATACAAGTACCTTGGGATACAAGTAGCCCTCTCGGGGGACTGGACGGTCCAAAAGCAAGCCTCCTTTCTGCAGGCAAGGGAAAGGATACAGGCGCTCCTCCACTCCCCTCTGACGAGCGGACAGCAAGAGGAGGTCCTCCGCTCGGCAGTTATAGGACAGCTTAGATATGCCCTTCCCCTAGGGATTTTTTCTACCAAAGAAATCGAGGACCTAGACGCGATTATCGGCGGGGCATACAAGCTCCTTAATGGACTGCCAAGAGGCACCGCTAATTGCTACACGGCACTCCCGAAAACCTCCTACGGGCTTGGGCACACACCACTGCTGGCCACGTACGCACAAAGTGTGGCGAGCGCCCTGCAGATGGCCACCGCCACCAGAGAAGACCTTCGAGAAAGACCGAGAGAGGTGTTCAGGGAAAGTGAGGCCTTTCATGTCAAGCAGACCTCTCAACTTAGTGCCACCACGAGGGGGCTGGTCAGGTATCATTACAACCGCAGACAGGGACAGGTGGACGGTACGGTCAGAACTGGGGAACTCGACAGGTGCTGCACAGCCCGGCAACTTGCGGTGCTACGTGAGCACCAAGTCTTGCTCACAGGATCTGGACCGCTACTGGCGGACCTGATTAACACCCAGCACGGGGTTATCTCCAAACTTGCGAACGCGGTTCGGAAGCCCTTCCCGAGTGCGCTCGAAGGCAGACACAGAACGGTCGTTGACCAGGACACGGGTGAGGAGAGCGTGAAGATCTACTCAGTCAATGACCAGGAGGAAATTCCGCTTAGTCTGACCACGCTGCTGCCTCTGCTCCCTTTCGTGGAGGAGGGGTTTTATGTGGCGAAGGGGGGCACCCGTGCGTGCAGCCTCAGAGAAGCAAAAGCAAAAGTCCCCGCCAGGTTTCAAGGGCGCATGCGAACCTTCATGCTCATGCTGTACCCATATATATGCGAAGCGCTCGCTGACAAGCCCAACGACGCGCGATTCTGGGACAACCCGAAGAACCTCACCCTCAAACCCCAGTTTATGCCGTCCAAAGAGGCGCACAACGCTCTAGGGTTCCAAAGGTTGGCAGAACCCCAGGCGACCGAAGGGGAAGAACCAACCACTTGGGAAGAGGGCTTCCACCCCACTCAATCCAAATGGGGCCCGCGATCGCTGTGGCACGCAGGAAGAAGAGGACCCCCCACGACCTCCATGCAAGCCAAAAACGCCTTAAAACAAATGACGACAGGTTATTGCGCCAAGGACGAAGAAGACCACGAAGACGCCTTTAAATGCCACGATATTGGAGTCAGACCCACCCTGCGTGAGGACCCGGGGGGTAGAGTCATGATAATGGACTCCGTAGGCGTGAGACCCAGGCAAACCGAGGCGGAAAAATTCCTCTCAGACCTGCGACACGCAGCCAGAGCTGGAGCAAGAATTACCGAGAAGGAGGCGATGGACAGCAGGAGGGCGATGAGGAGAAACCGCTCTGAGGGGTCCCATGCGGACAGCCTCCTGCAGGGGGGAGGAAGAAGAGGAAACGAGCCCCGGGGGGAGGGCACCCCCAGGCACAGGACGGAAGGGGTCTTCTCGGACACCAGAGGCAGGGAGGCGTGGCTTAGCTCCATACAAGTGGAAACCCACAGCCTCTGCACGACAGGCTTGGACACAGTGTCGATGCACCAAACGAAACTCGCGGATGCCCTCAACGGAACCGAGTTCGAGCAGTCGGAACAATACGAGGCGCAGATGCGCAACACGATGGAAACGGTCCGGGACGAGGGATTTTCCTTTGTCCTGACTTGCGACGGCAGCCACTGGAATGTGCTCCTATTCGGAAAAAATGAGGACACCAGTGTTTCAATCTACCTCTACGACCCAATGGGGGGGGAAGACACGCGCCTATTGACGGCGCTGAGACAGTGGGCAGGACCGCCGGGATGGCCGCCGGTCAACGTAACGGTCTCCAACATGGGGGTCGCACACCAACGGGACGGATACCAATGCGGCGTCTGGGTGTGCTACATGATTGACAAGTGGCAGGAATGGAATAGGTCCACCACAGGAGAGAAGTGGGAGTCCTGGATCGGGCTGCATGGGCCCCCGGTGGGCGGAGAAGCTACGACCTCCAAGGGATACAGGAAAGCCATGAGAGGCCCAATCATGGCGCGCATAGGAGAATTGGAACAACGGGAGCGCCACCACGTGTTCCACGGGGAGGGAGAGACTCATGACCCAATCTCCTTCGAGGAAGTGGATGACGAAATCCAGGAAGAGGCTGGCGCGGGGCCAATGCAAGTCGGGAGGAGCCCGACCAGGCAGACCCAGGCAAACACGGTGCCAGCAACCCCCAGGCACGCCCGGGAGCTCCCGAAGGTCGGTGAGAAAAGGACCAGGCAGATCATACAAAGCCCCCAGGCCACGGTGGAGAGCGAGGAGATCAGACCCAGGCCGAATCCGCCTGCGCAGACGCCCCAGAGGGAAACAAGCCCCCACCGGGTCACAAAGGTTAGCCTGGAAGACGGCAGAGGCACGAAATGGAAGGGGACCGCGGCGCAGATCATGATGCTGAGGACATGGGTCCTCGCTCAATTGTCCAAAGGAGATGTCAGGACTGGGGAGTTGTTCCAGCATGCGGCCAAAATCGGATTCCCGAGGGACGCGGTTAGGCTGATGACCACGCACCTCGTAAGCAGTGAACAGGTCGCATGGGCAACGCACCCCCCTGTTAATGACTGCCGGAGCAGGAACATGTGGTGGAGGATCGACACCATGGAGCTCTCGGTAGGCGCTGGCCCGACGGTTGCCAATAATCCGGAAGTGCTCGAAGAAACGGAGGAGGAACCCCAGGCCGTTGAGGCGTCCGAGAGCACCACAATTCTAGCGGTTAGGACACACTGGGGAAGCAGGGAATACCTGCTTGGGCCAGTCCGCCCACAGGGGGAAGCATGGGTCGAAGAGGACACACTGCTGACAGGAGGAATTACGGGAATGAACCCGAGCCGGGCCGAACGAGAGACCGACACGTTCCACAACAAGGAGCGGGAAGCACAGCAGGCTCGGAGACCCACAGAAAGAGAACCGCTGTCAGGAGCTCCCACGAGGCATGCCCGCTACTGGCCGGGGGTCACCGAGCTCAACATAGACACCGAACCCTTTAACCCAGACTGGGACGCAGCACCCTCGGGCAAATGCACGCTCACGACGGAGACAGGCAGGCACCACGTGTTTGCGCACGACGAGCGAGGCAAGATGGTAGGCGCCCTCAAAGAAGAGGTACTCGATAGGCTCTACGACAGATATGTGGCCGCGGCGGGCACGGACAGCGCAGATCAGACCCATACAAAGGCGGGGGAAGAGCGACGGCGGTCCTTCGAGGAGCGGGAGCCACAGCTGGGCACAGTCCACGGATTCGCCACAGAAGTAGTCCTCCTGCTCAAAAGATATTCCTGCGAGGAGGAGGAGGAAGTCAAGAAAACTGCACTGCAAAATCACTGGACGCTCCCTCCAGAAATTATGCAAGCGCTCCAGGAGGCCTTCGGGATCCAAGCGGAGATATTCGCGTCGCCGCTCAACGTACACAGCCACACGGCGACATACTGCTCCAAGTTCGACAGGGACAAGATTTTCGGATCCAAAGGGTCTGCATGGGACACCCAATGGGGAGAGCTAGGCGCCTTCGAGTTCAATCCGGAGTACACAGCGGCAGACCTGGACAAAGCGCTTAAGGAGGCCCTGATGTCCACCATGGCGAAAACCCCGGTACTGGGGGTAGGAATTTATCCGGCCTGGACGAGAACGCCAGCCAAGGCATACTGCAGGAGGTATGGAGATACTAGGATACATGAATTTGGGGTGATCCCAAGAAAAAGCTTTACGTTCCTCCCCCCAGACCACTGGGGAGGCACCACAGTATCAGGCGTCACGAAGAAGGACTACAGCAACTGGGGAGTTAGGATCCTAGTTGTTGCCAACGCAGAGGGATGGCAAAAATTCTGCCCGGACCCAGAAGGGGCAGCGGAACTAGTCGGGAAGGCCCTGCAGCGCAGCACGTACTGCAAGGTCCGTAAGTACCACACGATTCGGAACCTCAGGCCGGCCAACCCGAGGGTCCACACCTCGGACGCAGTGTCAGACATGGCGGCGGTCAAAAACGCGATGGAGAGCACTAGTCAACACGACATGATCTTCGACCCTCACCCGATGAGAAAATGGGAAATACCGAGCATGTCGCGCAGACAGGGATGGGGGAACGAAGGGGGTGAGGTCCCCAAGGAAGACCGCACCCCGGAGGCGGCGAGGGCCATGAGACAAACATGGCGCGACAGGGGACTCGCCGAGGTCACGATCACGGAGTACCATGCGGCGAACACGGCATGGCCTTTGGACAAGATCAAAGAGGACTCGAGGGCCAGATGGCTAAATGCAATGGAGCGCACTCCCATGCTCTTCAGCAGACAAGACAGGGACAGGGGACACACGGAAGTAAGGGAGAGGTTCCCCACGTGTCCCATTAAGCACAAAACCGGACGTTCCAGAACCCTAGAGAAAATCAACAAAGCCTGGGATGCAACCTCGTTCCTCTATACGGATGGATCGCGACTGGACCCAGAGGAAGAAGGGGGGTTACATAGAGTGGGAGCGGCCTACTGGGACCCCAGAGGGGATGAAAACCCCAGAACTTGGAGGGGCACGTGGTCGACGGGTGGACACCTCACCATCAACAGGGCGGAACTCCTGGCGATCCACGCGGCACTCAGGGCCAGAGAATGCACAACACCGGGCGAGATAGCAATCTGCACGGACAGCCTCTGCAGTATGTACCAAATACTCAACATGTTATCCAGACCCCACACGATGGAGGGCCATAGACACAGGGATTTGCTTGAGGATATACTCTCCCTGGTCGAACAGCATAACAGCCAGGGAACGAAGGTCTCACTCAGGAAGGTCAAAAGCCACACGGGGGTGAAGGGCAACGACAAGGCAGATGAGGCGGCCAAACAGGCAGCAGAAAACCAGGAGGGCACCACCCAAATTGACCCATGGGACAACAGGACCATGTACACGCTCGTGGCCAATGCCCGAGATGGTGAATCGATGAGGCCCCTGCAAGGGGAGGGGGCGGTGGAAAGGTATGTGGCAGAAAGGATTGCACTAAAAGCGACACAGCACAGGTCGGTGAGAAAATGGCTACAGCCCCCGAGCAGCCCGTGGGAAGAATGGGGAACACCCGGCAGGGGAAATCGGGAGGGAGCTCTCTCAGTTGAGGGCTCTATGACAGAGAACCCCACGACCGGCGCCCCAGGGCCAGCCCAAGGCCCCGACCGGGGCCGACAGAACGTGGAAATGGGGACACCAGGGGAGAATCTCCAGGAGCCGATGCTCCTGGAGGAACTCCAAAACGCTCCCTGGAGCCAGGGCGACCCGCCGGAGCGACGGGAGCCGGGCGACCAGGAACAGGTACACCCGCGGGATCAAGTGACCACTCAGGACGAGTGGGACCTACTCTGGGAATTCGATGAGACGCGGGGGCCGCCTCTGGACATGGGCGAGAGTGGGGCCATGAACTCGCCAGACAGAGAGATGATGCAAGCGATCGAGGAGGCAGAACGTGAGGACCCAATTGACGGTCTGTGCCGCTCGATGATGGAGATGGACCTGGGAGAGTCGGAACTCCAGAACCTGACGGACGTTCCACAACAAGCGATAGACGCCTACCAGGAGGCGGCCCCAGAGAGAAAAAGAAAGAGAAACAGGGACCGGGAGGCCATGCACCGGGGAAACGGAGACAGGGCCGCCACAAGCCACGCAGACGCTGCCGCAGTCGAGACACACATGGGAAGAAGATTGGAGGAGCCCCCGCGGGAAATTCTCCAGGACAAGTCGATACCAGGAATATCCAATCACTTCTGGAAGGTTACTCCACCGACGCTCAGGTCCCTGATTCTAAGGTGCCGGTTTGGGGTCCTCATGACGACTGCCAGAAAGCACCTCATATGGCCGAACAAATATCCGGTCCCGGACTGCGCCCTATGCGGGAGGAGGGACACTCCGGCACACAGGCTGGCTGGATGCAAAGATGAGACCAGCAGGAACATGGCCACAGCCAGGCACAACGAAGTGGCAAGGACCCTTTACGAAGCGATCAGGAAGGGACGAACGGGCGCCAGTCCGATCTGGATCGCGCACCACGCTGGGCTCGACGGGACTAACAAATGTACCCGCCCGATACCGGACTTCGTACTCAGAAGGGGTCAGTGCCGTAGGGACGGAAGAGACCACCCGGGGGCGAAGGACCCCCCAGACGACATACCACACTTTGTGGATATTGTCATGATCAAGGGGGCAGAGGACGTCAGGGACGCCCCCCCAGGCAGGCCGGAAAACACCCACAGGGAGGATGTGGGAGAAATCCACCTCATAGAGGTGGCCTTCACGTGGGACACTCGCTGGTATGTGTCCCTTCACGATAAACTCAACAAGTATGAGCCCCTTATGGAGCTACTCAGATCCAAAGGCTATAAAGTGTTCTTTCACCCGATGGTTTTCGGAACCACGGGGTCGGTATATGAACACAACGCAAGGGCTCTCACGCAACACCTCGGCTTCAACAAGAAGGAAGCGGAGGCCCTCCTCAAGAAAATCAGTAGCATCGCGGTGGAATGGGCTGCCAAGATGTTGATTTCACACAGCAGGTCGGAGAAGGAGAAGGCTCTAAAAAACAGTAAGAAGCCGCCTTGATTGTGCATGTGACTAGGGGCAGGCGTAACAGCTGTGCACCTTCAAATATCACGCTTCCAGTAGGAAGAGTCACATTTTTTCTTTTTCTTTTCGTCGAAATTCGCCAATAACTCCGAGGGAAAAAGAATTAACAGACACCAGAAGCCGCTGAAGCTCATCCACGACCTCGTCAATATCCATATGCGAGGTCCTGAGTTAGAGGGGGAAGCGAGGGGGAAATCTGCGTACGAGGGGGTGTTACCTCTTCATCACGATTATCACTTCATCTTGTATGCGTGCTGCGGTTCGGGGACCACTTCGGTAGCCGCCAACATGTTGGGATTGGGTTCCGTCGCTTTCGATAGGTAAGCATTCATGTCTACATCCATTTAAAAAAAAAAATACTTTGTATATCGGTTTTAACAAGTGCTGGTGTCTTGGATGCAGGGAGCAAGGTATGGTCGACTCAGCGAAAGAGCGCATTAGGTTTCCTGATGGATTTCATTCTTTGGCCGACGAAGTGTTGAGCAAGCAGGAATACGACGAGGTGAAAAGGCAGAGAGAGGCACATCGTAAAGAGCAAGAGAAAGTCGAGAAGGAGCGGGAGAAGAAGACGGCGGTCGAAATGAGGGAAACGGAAAAGGCCGCCAAGCAGCAGGAGGCCGAGGCCGCCAAGGCCGCCAAGCAGCAGGAGGCCGAGGCCGTCAAGGCCGCCAAGAAAGGCCGCCAAGAAAGAGAAGGCAGATGCCGAGAAGGCCGCCAAGCAACAGGCGGATGCCGAGAAGGCCGCCAAGAAACAGAAGGCCGAGGCCGCCAAGAAACAGAAGGCGGAGGCCGACAAGGCCGCCAAGGCCGCCAAGGCCGCCGCGGCGGGGCCTATACCTAAGCGGAAAGTGGCACATGGCGGAAAGCCGGGATCCGATCAGAACAAGAAAAGTAAAGCTCGCTAGGCAATGATGATTTCCCTGCTAGGTCATGGTGCCAGCACCTAGGTCAATATTTGTTGATAGTCTTAATAACATATTGTCTCAGTGCAGAAGTACGCTGATGAAACACGTATGGTATATCTTGATATGACAATTGTAAATAAAGTATATTCTCCAAAGGTATGGGCGACATATGTTGTTGTGGAACCGATGTCCTTTATGGAGCGGGTGACATGCCTCCGCTTTCATTGTGATTGCCTGATTATATTGGTTAAATGAAGTTGAGCGGTACCACGACGACCATTGAGGTATGAAACCTATTCCCCTCTCTTCCAAAATCATTTCCCCGCTCGACACTTCATCGACGCACCTTTATTCCCATCCATCTCAGTTCAATCAATTCCAATGACAATACTTGCTACTTTGCGGAAGGAAAATCCAGATAAAAACGTTTGGTTACTATGGTTCCCTGAAGAGTCCTCGCCCTCAGAACTAGCGCTCAAGAAATCGATGGAAGAGGACCATAAGATACAATTTCAAATGTATGACGCAAGCGTGCATGATAATCTGCCTTTACGGATGAAATTTTTGTACCCAGTTTGCCTGCACTGCGGGCTTCAAGATCGTTCACAACTTGCAACGTGTACCGGCTGCTATCTTGCGAATTACTGCAAAGCCCCCCAAACTTGTCGGAAAGCTGATTACGCACGGCATAAGTTTTTCTGTCGTTTTGCAAGGGGTCATATATTAGGACAGCCATATGCAAGATGCCGACCTTTGTTTAAGTACCCGGGGGATACGCGGCATCCAGCAGAACGTAATTCCATGAGTGCTTGGTCCTATGGGGACTACCTGCAGTTTCTATCCTTTTGGGAAATCCAATGCGTCGCATGTTTTGCAGGTCGGCCAAAGGGCCGCCCCATCGTGAGACAGCAGATATCTGGCGGGCAAATCGTTACCTCGGTGCGCATTGAAATGCGGGACGCCACAATTTTCAAAACCCCTCACTTTCAGAAGTATACAGCAAGGATGGGGTTTGTATACTCCAACTTACACGCTCCAGATTTTGTATATTCTTATCCATTTTACCGTCTCACTCCGTTTGGTCGGTTGATGATGTGCATCTGCAAGTTAAGGTGCCCGAAAATCATACTTCAGAGGTTGCTTTCATAGAATGATTGGCAATGCAGACAGGATAATCATGGACTTCGCAGACACGCCTTCGTCGCAAAATAATAGTAGATATGTACTTGTAGGTCCTTCGATCCGAGCGGACTAGTACCGGGTATCTGATAGGCTAATAATTCGGCAGGTCCAAGACTTTCCAAGATCATAAGCTCTATTTCTTGCCTAAACTACTCATTTGCCCCCTTTTCCCGTCAGCGACGCACCTGCTTCTACTTCTACCATAGTCATGCCATCCAAGCGGCAGTCTGTTTTCACATACATCGACCAGTTTGCCAAAAATCACGGGGAGTCTTACCCATGCAGCAGTACAGTTCTTCTTCCGCCGGGTATGACTATCCAAAACTTGTGGCAGAACTACAATACACAATGCGTCGACGGCGAAGGCATGGAATGCTCACTCAGCCTTTTTTGTCGTGTGTTCAGAGAGGAGCTTAGCTCTTGGGTCAAGTTCCGTCGGATGAATTGATGCTATATAGTGACAGCATATAGCTTTGTCATTGAGCAAATTGACTTATCGTTGGAACACCGTTAAATATGATTGTATTCGAACATATTTTGAATGAAATTGTTATCGATGTTTCACATTTCCAATGTTGTGACATGCTATGTTTGTGACATGCGGGCCTTCGATCCGACCCACCTGAAAGAGGTCATTTGATAGGCCAACTGAAATCACGACGGCCACACTACTGAGATATTTAAGCACCTACCTTGTCCTCACAACTCACTTTTCAGCTTGGCACTTTACTTTCTTCACCTGCCACCTCATCCAACCATGCCATCCAAGCGAGAATGTATTGTTGCCTATGTTCTTGGCATGTATGCAACATGCCCTACTGCCCCCAGAATGAGAATGAGGAATTTTGACTATCTTCCTCATGGTATGACTGTTCGAATGTTGTGGAGGAACTACAATGAATGTTATATGTGCAGGAATGCGGAAGGCAACAAATGCACGTTGGGGTATTTTCGATGTGTGTTTCGAAACGACCTTGCCTTTCGGTTCAAGTTCCGACAGGTTCAGCCGTAACGTTACCGTCAACGAAACCACGGCGGCTACGAGTCAGAATGTTATCTTGATTCCACTTTGATTTCGAGTAAGACTTAGGATTGCAACCTCCCGAGGGTTAGATTTTCGACTACTTTTCGATAAGAATAGTATACTTAAACATATGTTAACAATGTGGTAGAAGTGTATAATGTTCATTCGTCAATGGCTTGTGTTTCTTGCCGATATGCTGATGTGCCTGTGTATGGGGTTTTCTGCCTCGGTTGTGTTTTTGTCTTTGATTAAAAAATCGGCGACTAAGTGATCCCGCATGTGCGAGATATACGAATTTGATTGGACCAAAAGTACACTACTCTTGCACGACCCGCGGTCCACTCACGACCAGGTACAAAAGCTCTTGCCCGACCCTTGAAGATTCATTTCCCCTTGTTTCTTCTAACATACGCACCTTCAACCATACCTTCAAACATCTGCTGCTTACCTTGAAAGCATCGCCATCTGCAGGTATTATAGTGTGGCGCTTGCGATTACATAACACGCTACCTCCGATATGAATGCACCTCATTTCCCTGCAGACTTACCTGTTCAGCTTGAACGACTGCACATAGAATCCGAAAAATGTCGTGTGTGCCAATCCTGGAATTTGTTTCTAATTCGCGAGGAACTGTTCGTCGATCCTGCGCTGCATCCTAGATATGACATGACTAGACATGACCCCGCTTACGCGAAGTGGAGGTTTATCCGCAAAACGCGGGAAACATGGTATTTTCAACTGTTGGATGAGCATGTATACTCCGACGAGCAAGGCGTCGCTGACATGGGAACCCCAGTGACAATGCCGGTTCCCACGGACTATATTCCCGAGTTGATCTCCGGTGCCTCTCCCGAGAATGATGATGATGGAAAGTGGTGCAACTGCCGTTAGGAAACATATACGCTTGTGTACAGTCTTTATTTTATATTTGCAAGTTCACATTAGATACTTACACTAATGTATTATTCTGCTAGCTTAATACACCAACACTTACCCTTATTTATGTGCTCCTAGACATCCTAGACAATTATTTGGTGTGTATAGATTGAATTTGTATGATGATATAGATTTGTGTATCATATGCTAGTACCCATCTCAGTTGCAACTTGTTTTCTGGGAATTGAAGCATCCGAATATGCACATCCATAAACGTGTACCGTGCATGCTGACCTAAATTGCACATGGATGTACCCATATTTGCATACGGGAATCGGCGACTAAGTGATCCCGCATGTGCGAGATATACGAATTTGATTGGACCAAAAGTACACTACTCTTGCACGACCCGCGGTCCACTCACGACCAGGTACAAAAGCTCTTGCCCGACCTACCCTTGAAGATTCATTTCCCCTTGTTTCTTCTAACATACGCACCTCCAACCATATATACCTTCAAACATCTGCTACTTACCTTGAAAGCATTGCCATCTGCAGGTATTATAGCTCCACATTTATCCTCACAATATATATATTTTCGACTTTTGCTATGGGTTTCGCACGACTTTATTTCGCTTCAACTGCTAATCACCTTGCAAGCATTGTTATCTACAGGTATGAAATCCTGCAACATCTTGGCCACGTTATGCCTTCAATTCTACGATTTGGAGTTTATGGGACACGCGATCGTGATGAAGACGCTGCAGACGCTATCAGTAAACATGGAATGGTCCACCTGCGATGTCCTCAATGCAA
The DNA here is from genome assembly GCA_001247695.2 of Cymbomonas tetramitiformis. NCBI lineage: Eukaryota > Viridiplantae > Chlorophyta > Pyramimonadophyceae > Pyramimonadales > Pyramimonadaceae > Cymbomonas > Cymbomonas tetramitiformis. The sequence continues at coordinate 28,249 of LGRX02015905.1, read as the reverse complement.
TGTAGACCGCTGGATGATATGTAAGTTCTTAAACACCCTCGAGGACAGACATACGGGACACCGACAGGACTTAGGGATCGTTTGGTGGCGCTACACCCGGAGAATTCGGAAATACATGTTTTTTGACCTTCAAGAACCGGAACTTTATCCCGACCAGAGCCCAATAGGGAACGAATGGGTTACCCCAAGGACACTGGTCATTCCAATCGACGTCACTTGGGCGCTTATTATGACGCGGCATCAACGAGATGAAGAGGAAATCGACCTATATTGCGTGCGATGCAATTGCCTACGCAATTGGTTCTTTGGAACGCGCCTTTCACGTCTAGATCGGAAGTTAGCTCTAATTCTTCACGCGTTTCCGGCACACGCGCTTTGCGCGAAATTGATTTACAAGAGATAAAAAGCAGACTTGAATCAGAATTTTCAGAGACAAGTTTAGACTTGCTTAATGAAGACCCTCTTCGGTGCTTAAACGGTGAAGTAAACAAGCAGATTGTTTTGCGCAAACCGTATGAATCCGACATACGCAAGCAGAAATATACAGGCGTAATTAGTATCAAGCAGCGACGTTTGCAGGCTGACAGTATATCAATGGCAGAAACCATTAAGTGCAATTGCAAGTCGTACTGCTGTCTGTCTTTCTCATCGGCAGATATTAAGTCTTTTCGCGAAAATATTTTCAGCATGTCGCAAAAAGATAGGAAGGAATACTTCATCAAAGACTTGCTAGCGCAGCACGTGGACAACGCCCAGTGGGAGGTCACCTACGGCCAGATGATAGTCGGCAGCTTTGCAGTGGCTCTCGCGGTGGAATCTGAAAACGACAAGTTCGCTTTCCGCGTACAACTGAGGCGAAGCGAATGGTCGGATCCGTTGTACTTGGTGAAGGTGGAGGCGCGCTATCCGTCAACTCAACAGCTGCTATATCGCTATTTCAAACCCAAAAAGCACACTGACACCAAGAAGAAGCACCTCGGCAAGCAGCTTGCGAGTCACGTAGGAGCTTTCGCAGCGCCACCGGGGCACCGACCGTCTACCGAGACTTTCGATAAGAATGAAATAGTGCTGGCATGGAATGTGGATGCGAAAGGCCCCGAACGGAGTATACCGAACGAGCAATACGCGCAGATAGTCGTCGCTTTGCTTGCACAACAATCCAAACGCACGCGCAAGGACCTAGGTGACTTGAATGAATCGGATGATTCCGATGAAGACGAAGCTTTTGATAATTGCGTAGCGGTAGCGGTAGTACCTGAAGTGGACGCGTAAAGCAAGACGAAAAAGAACATGTAAATAATATGTGTATAACGTGTATATAGATTCTGAGTCAAAAGTTCTTTGTGTTTTCACTCCTCCTAGATTTCGAAAAAGTGCAGTTGACCTCAATTTTGTACCATAAAAACCATTAAATCTAATGCACAACCTGCACTTGCATGTTCTTGACTGTTAAAATGCAGCTTTTTAATCCTATCATGAGGTAAATAAGGCAATATCATTTTCACATGAGAATATCATTTTCATCGAATAGTGTGTTTCAGACCAAGAGACGTAAACGGTAAAGCTCGCTAGGCAATGATGATTTCCCTGCTAGGACATGGTGCCAGCACCTAGGTCAATATTTGTTGATAGTCTTAACAACCTATTGTCTCAGTGCAGAAGTACGCTGATGAAACACGTATGGTATATCTTGATATGACAATTGTAAATAAAGTATATTCTCCAAAGGTATGGGCGACATATGTTGTTGTGGAACCGATGTCATTTATGGAGCGGGTGACATGCCTCCGCTTTCATTGTGATTGCCTGATGATTATATTGGTTAAATGAAGTTGAGCGGTACCACGACGACCATTGAGGTATGAAACCTATTCCCCTCTCTTCCAAAATCATTTCCCCGCTCGACACTTCATCGACGCACCTTTATTCCCATCCATCTCAATTGTTTCAATCAATTCCAATGACAATACTTGCTACTTTGCGGAAGGGAAATCCAGATAAAAACGTTTGACTACTATGGTTCCCTGAAGAGTCCTCGCCCTCAGAACTAGCGCTCAAGAAATCGATGGAAGAGGACCATAAGATACAATTTCAAATGTATGACGCAAGCGTGCATGATAATCTGCCTTTACGGATGAAATTTTTGTACCCAGTTTGCCCGCACTGCGGGCTTCAAGATCGTTCACAACTATTAACTTGCAACGTGTACCGGCTGCTATCTTGCGAATTACTACAAAGCCCCCCAAACTTGTCGGAAAGCTGATTACGCACGGCATAAGTTTTTCTGTCGTTTTGCAAGGGGTCATATATTAGGACAGCCATATGCAAGATGCCGACCTTTGTTTAAGTACCCGGGGGACCACATCCCCGTTGGCCATCCGGTGATCCGGCGGTTTCTCAAATTAAACGAACACGTTAACATATATAATCTATGTTAATAGCGTATAAGGGGTTTAGACGTATGGGGAATCGATCTATGATGTCAGTTTGACGAGATTTGGATGCTATTCGCATCAAAATGAGAAAAAAAACCAATTTTCAGAAAGTGCAGACAGAATACCCATGTGCCGGGTTCCGACACACGTCACTATCATATGCCATACAAGTATGTTCCGAGGGGTTTAAACGTATGGGGAATCGATCTATGATGTCGGTTGGACGAGATTTGGATGTCATTTGCATAAAAATGAGCAAAAATCAGTTTTCAGAAAGTGCAGACAGAATACCCATGTGTCGGGATCCAACACACGACACCATCATATGCCATATAAGTATGTTCCTAGTGGTTTAGTAGTATGAAAAATCGATCTATGATGTCAGTTGGACGAGATTTGGATGCTATTCGCATGAAAATGAGCAAAAACCAATTTTCAGAAAGTGCAGACAGAATACCCATGTGTCGGGATCCATCACACGACACTATCATATGCCATATCAGTATGTTCCTAGGGGCTTAGACGTATGGGGAATCGATCTATGATGTCGGTTAGACGAGATTTGGATGTTTTTTGCAATTAAAATGAGCAAAAACCAATTTTCAGAAAGTGCAGCCATGATACCAATACGATGGGATACGACACGCATGGCACTATCATATGCCATATCGGTACATACTGTATAAATAACCTCAAGTGATACCAAAGTGATGGGATTTGGTCATGCGTATCTATCAATATAGTCATCCTATTAACACGCACCCTTCAACTTTAAATTATGCCAATGCTAGCTTCGATCGCTTCTTCGTCAACCAAATCCAGAGTGTAAGTTTTGCCCTCTGTGGTCTTCCTCTTATTCGCACTTCTGCGGGTTGCGGACTCTAGGGTCATCGCAAATCCCCAATGCCGGATGATGTCCACTGAGCACACCACGAATGGAAAGCCAATCCATTCAGTAACCTTCCCCTTCTTCTTGGACCATTCGATGTCCAAAAGGCTCCATGCTCCACCTCGGATAGGCTGATACCAAAAACCGATCAGGACCTTGTCTCCCACGGCGAAATGATGCCATGGCCCACTCATGGTGTCATCGCACACCGCAGTGTTGATGAAGCCTCCTGCACCATCCGGCACCAAGCCACGATGATCTGTATCCGCTTGAATCTCAAAGGGAGGCTCACTCGCTCGGATGATGAAGAACAAGTCATCGCCCACACCAATAACAGACAGGTTGTCCCCTGCCCGCACATGCATGTAGCCCTCATCCACTAAGACATCCTGTCGAAGGCGCTCCAATAGTCGGGTGTGGCGGGCGCCTGCCTCAGTCAACGTTGAGATCTCATGCTCTTCCCATGGCCCACAAGTGTCCATGTGCAAGCAGTCCTCATACTCTTGCCGCTTGCACGAAGAGCACCCGCATGCAAACCTCCGCTTCAACACCTTGCCCGGTTGGCCACTCGGCCGGATCGCATGCAACCTCAAGGTGCCCTCGACTGCATTGCCCGCCAGAACCACATTGGTGGCCTCGATATGGTGTGGAGTTAAGCAAAAGAAGAAGCGCTCGTTCACGACCCGTTTCGCATCATTCACCACTGACCCAGTCGCCACGGGGCGCTTGAACTTCGCCTCTCCAAAGGCCACAGCACTAGCGGCATCGAAAATCCGCATCCCACCAAGCCTTCCGCCTTTCCACTTCAGCAACTCACGACGCATCGCTGCTTTAAACTGACCCCCGGCCGAATCATGCTTCCATTTGAAGCGTGCCGTGCCCCCGTATGCCCAACATATCTTGATCCCATGCTTGGCTTGCAACAGGGTCATTCCCAAAAACGCATGCCTACATTTGAATTGGGAGAGGCAACCATCGCTATTCCCGACGAAGACAACAAATGTCACTTGCCTCGCCTGTAAGTCTTTAAATATCTCCTCTAGTGCGGCTTGCACGCCGGCCCAACTTGCCTTTGTGCTCCAACCATCGGAAACAAAGAAATACTCCTCCTCGATGATGTGTGGGTCATCCTCCGTGCTTGCAAAGCCGTCCACATGCAGCTCCGCATGCCGCCGGATCACAAACACCAAGATGATCAAATGAGGGAGCCCTTGCATCGCTTCACTTTGTGCTTCCTCACCCTTCTCGATCGTGAATTGTGCGGCGTAGTCAGTACTCGCAAAGACCACACCGGCATGAGGTGGGTGACTTCGTTGGCAGATTTGAGCCATCTCCCAATTGCCCGTGAAATTGAAAGGAATCCAATCGGTCACCAACTCCTTTAGCATATTCATCGCCGCAATCCGTGTGCTTGTAGTAGGTCGCTCCTCCAACACCTTCTTGTCTCCATAGTTCACAGGGTCAATCATCGCCTTCGCATGAGGAACCTTCACATACTCTCGCCAAGTTGCGTCCTTCGCGATGCATTCCCACAATAAAGGACACCGCGCCAACTTGCGGTCCCATCCACAGTCCTCACAATCGCCATCTATGCACTTGACGTCGTGCCACTCTTGACCCTCTGCGCGTTCACAAAGAATGTATTTCGCCAATTGTCCCGCGTACTTAGGGAAGTTGTGGATGCACCCCATAGCTCCATCACATGCACATGCTTGACCAGCATCCTCCGCTAGCTTGATCCACATAGGCATACACTTGCCGACCAAGTCTTCCATCACGTGGCGTATGTGAACATCTTCTGTCGCTAAACACACCTCTCGATTTTTCAGCTTGCGTACATAATATGGTTTGCATCGCCTCATCGTCCGGCGAGACACATCGATCGGAGAGCTGCAACCAAACACATACACCCATTTCGATAAATGAACATCATATCCTGTTTGTCTCAAGCTAGAAATCGAGGGCGAGTCTCAAGCAGGAACCGACGGAACACATTCATTTATGAGATAAATGAAATACACGACACATAAAATTAGAGCAAAGAATCGTGGACTCACATGCGGCTTCTCCGCTATCATATCCTCTAGCATCTCACGATCGCTACGGTCGACCAAGTGCTTGACGTGATATACCCATTCACCAGAACTGTGATTTCTAGACCTCGCCAAATGTTTGTTATCCTTTGTCATAGGAGATGGACGGGTATTCGTTATCCACCATTGAGTGACTTCCGCAATAATGGCGTGGGAAGTAACCTTGCTGCCACCATGCTTTCGTCGAGCGAGTGTGAATGTCCACTTCTCCTCGATATTATAAGACACACGCACCCGCAAAGCATCACCAAGTAACTTTGGGTCCACCCCGAGCCTATACGCCGCTGCTGCAACCTTCAAATGGTCTCGAAGGTTCGGACCCGCAGCCGCGACAAGAAACTCATTGTGCCGCTGTGATAGGAGTGTATTCGCGTTTCCACCAGGTGCATAGGTGCTTTTCAAAGCATCCCGAACATTGTCAACGATCATACGGTCCACCACCACTTCATCAGCAGTGTGAATTTCTTTCTTCTCCTGCTCATGAGCCAAAACCATATACCCAATCAACTATATATATGATAAAAATTAGTCATACCGCTTACAAGACTGCATGCTGCACTCGCCTCCCATGCGACATGCGCCCCGTACCCCCTCCCCTAAATGGCCGCCACAGGAGCATCCGATATGCGAATCCACTTCTGAAAAGTGCTGTGAGCTCATGGTCCCATGCCAATGTTGAATGTGTACAGCCGGTCACACATCGCAAGACCCCCTCTCAGCACTGCAAGCGGCAGGAACCCTGCAGCACCGCATGCTGCGCTCGCCTCCCATGTGACATGCGCCCCGTACCCCCTACCCTAAATGGCCGCCACAGGAGCGTCCGATATGAGAATCCACTTCTGAAAAGTGTTGTGAGCTCATGGTCCCATGCCGATGTTGAATGTGTGCAGCCGGTCACACATATCGAGACTCTCGCTCAACACATAAGGGCATCAAGGGACTGGCACTCATTTAGGGTTTATGCATTTTTCAAGGTAGGGAAGCAGCATCACCTTAGCTGGAGCTATCAACGGGTGCTTCAGCACGCCCTCGAGCAAGTTCCCCATCTTGGTTGGAGAGTTCTTCCCTTTCTTGGCTATGTCCATTGCGAGAGCTCTGACTTGTTCACGTGCTGTGCGCTCTGGTACATCTGGTACATCCTGACCGGTGATCTTCATAGGCTTGGTACGTGTGGACCTCCTACTATTTGAAACACTTTCATACGAAAGAGTTCGCACAGTATTGGAGCTGGCCATACATGCTTCCAACTCCACTTCATCTTCGTGGGCACGTTTCCTTCTATCTCTAAGGGCTTGTTGATTATCCCGCCGGATTACTAACGCGTGCTCAGCTCGTTCATCCCCCGCCGCTGCTCTTTCTAATCGTCCTTTTGCATGCTTCCAGGTAGCAGTGCTACCAAGTGACTCGTGGGTGGCATTGTTCGGAGTGGCACCAGTGCTCGGAGTGGGTGCGATGGCAGGGCTTGGCGGCTCAGTGATGTGTGGTGTGAGTGTGGTCGCCATTGGTGCCGCCATTTCGGAAGGCCGTTCACACACAGCTTTCCGTTTTTTGGCTTCACGCTGTTTTTGTTTTCGAAGCCGCTCTTTCTCCCGCCTTGTGGCAAGATGATTTGCGATCTCACTATCTTCGCAAATAGCGATAGCACTGCTGTGTGGTGGCGATGCCGTCTCCGAGACTGTGGCGAGATTGCGAGTCACCTCACTATCGTTGCGAATAGCAAGAGCACTGTTGTGCTCCTGCGATTCCATCCCCAACCAATCACGCAGACCCTTCCAGCCGATACCACCATATCCACGTGGCGGAGCCATGTGCGGACACCCGGGAATGTTGTTTGGACGGGCACCAGATGCGCTCCACCGCAGCCAATCTGCTTGAGTCCGCAACCCAAGAGCCCTGACTATGGCTCTAGCATCCTCAAAAGGGAGGGCGTCTTCAAAGTACTTGCGAGCCATAAACTCAAGGCTTGAGATGCCCAAATATAGGCAGTGTCGTATCCTAGAAGCAGTCTTGGTTCCTGCGACAACACGTTGCACAGTTAATGGACACTAGAACAACGTATGCAAGGATATGGGCAAGTATTCCAACGACACAAGTATACATTACATTAGCAATTATAATATCAGATCGCACCTCAAATAGCGTGTTTCTTTCGCCAATGATAGCAGCGGAATCGTGGATAGTCGACGTTCCTGCCAAGATAGCAACAAAACCATTATTTGATGCGAGCTGGTAGCGGGTCTAATGCAGTGAATAATATAAACGAAGTATCTGAGAAAAAGATTAAACGGAATCTGGATGCAAAGATACCGCAAACCGCACACGAATGTGTGGCACAGTGCGTGAAGACTACCTCTGAAAGTTACAAGCAACCGCACTGTGAGACTCACCTTGAACAAGAGGACAAGGAACCCATAAAGTGCGCCATTGATCGCGGGATTTACCTAGTCAAACTTCTGGTAGTGTCAAAATTTTCATCGACTCTCCTGGTGCTCCTATGCGGGCAAGTGAGGGCTATTCTCTCATGTCCTTGCCATGTCCTATGTGCCTGCGAACTCGGTTTCCCCGTCCGCTAAGGGGAAGACCACTATAAGGCAGGTGGGACAAGGTGGGACAGGATGGGACAAGCAAAAAAGCAGTCTATTTTGTGCCCGAAAATACTATTTTTCACCATCTTGGCCCATCTGAAGCCACCGACATAGTTTTTTGAGCCAGTTTAATATTTGGAAACGGTCTGTGTCGTCATTCGCACCGGAAAATGTGTCATCCGTCGAATCCGCGTAGTACACCGTAGTATGGCTGGATGGCCAACGGGGATGTGGTCGGGGGATACGCGGCATCCAGCAGAACGGAATTCCATGAGTGCTTGGTCCTATGGGGACTACCTGCAGTTTCTATCCTTTTGGGAAATCCAATGCGTCCCATGTTTTGCAGGTCGGCCAAAGGGTCGCCCCATCGTGAGACAGCAGATATCTGGCGGGCAAATCGTTACCTCGGTGCGCATTGAAATGCGGGACGCCACAATTTTCAAAACCCCTCACCTTCAGAAGTATACAGCAAGGATGGGGTTTGTATACTCCAACTTCGACACGCTCCAGATTTTGTATATTCTTATCCATTTTACCGTCTCACTCCGTTTGGTCGGTTGATGATGTGCATTTGCAAGTTAAGGTGCCCGAAAATCATACTTCAGAGGTTGCTTTCATAGAATGATTGACAATGCAGACAGGATAATCATGGACTTCGCAGACACGCCTTCGTCGCAAAGTAATAGTAGATATGTACTTGTAGGTCCTTCGATCCGAGCGGACTAGTACCGGGTATCTGATAGGCTAATAATTCGGCAGGTCCAACACTTTCCAAGACCATAAGCTCTATTTCTTGCCTAAACTACTCATTTGCCCCTTTTTCCCGTCAGCGACGCACCTGCTTCTACTTCTACCATAGTCATGCCATCCAAGCGGCAGTCTGTTTTCACGTACATACATCGACCAGTTTGCTAAAAATCACGGGGAGTATTACCCATGTAGCAGTACAGTTCTTCTTCCGCCGGGTATGACTATCCAAAAGTTGTGGGAGAACTACAATACACAATGCGTCGACGGCGAAGGCATGGAATGCTCACTCAGCCTTTTTTGTCGTGTGTTCAGAGAGGAGCTTAGCTCTTGGGTCAAGTTCCGTCGGATGATTTGATGCTATATAGCGACAGCATATAGCTTTGTCATTGAGCAAATTGACTTATCGTTGGAACACCGTTAAATATGATTGTATTCGAACATATTTTGAATGAAATTATCATCGACGTTTCACATTTCCAATGTTGTGACATGCTATGTTTGTGACATGCGGGCCTTCGATCCGACCCACCTGAAAGAGGTCATTTGATAGGCCAACTGAAATCACGACGGCCACACTACTGAGATATTTAAGCACCTACCTTGTCCTCACAACTCACTTTTCAGCTTGGCACTTTACTTTCTTTACCTGCCACCTCATCCAACCATGCCATCCAAGCGAGAATGTATTGTTGCCTATGTTCTTGGCATGTATGCAACATGCCCTACTGCCCCCAGAATGAGAATGAGGAATTTTGACTATCTTCCTCATGGTATGACTGTTCGAATGTTGTGGAGGAACTACAATGAATGTTATATGTGCAGGAATGCGGAAGGCAACAAATGCACGTTGGGGTATTTTCGATGTGTGTTTCGAAACGACCTTGCCTTTCGCTTCAAGTTCCGACAGGTTCAGCCGTAACGTTACCGTCAACGTTACCTGTCGCGGCAATTGAAACCACGGCGGCTACGAGTCAGAATGTTATCTTGATTCCACTTTGATTTCGAGCACTTAGGATTGCAACCTCCCGAGGGTTAGATTTTCGACTACTTTTCGATAAGAATAGTATACTTAAACATATGTTATTAACAATGTGGTAGGATATCGGGGGGTCTCTATGAGGAGTCCACTTTAAACCCTCACCTTACAGTTCTTAGGATGTAGCCCCCCATATAATACTTATAGTACTTCGGGGTTAGGATATCGGGGGGTCTCTATGAGGAGTCCACTTTAAACCCTCACCTATACAGTTCTTAGGATGTAGCCCTACATAATACTTATAGTACTGAGGTTAGGATATCAGGGTCTCTATGAGGAGTCCACTTTAAACCCTCCGCACCTATACAGTTCTTAGGATGTTGCCCCCCCCTGTCGCATTGCGTTTCGTATTTCAGAGTGACGCTGCATTTCGTATTTCAGAGTGACGCTCAGGGTATCTCTGTCCGAGGTTTACGTTACGGAGAGATATGCGCATGCCGATCGACGATTCGACCCTTTGGGTTCTTGTTTCCGCGGCGATATGGTGCATCCACCCTTCCTCCCCTATAATCTTAGGGCTCTATAAATAGTGATGGGATTTTTCACTGTTTGAGATGGGTCGAGCGTAATCCATCGCGGCGAAAATGGTATCCGCGACGGGACTCGAACCCATGACCTCCTGATTGAATCACAGTCGCTCTACCAACTGAGCTATGATGATGACATCGACCCGCATTCAGTGGTACTCATCCAGTTTCTGATGATACAATTACGGATCGCGATTTGGCAGCTTCGATGACGCACCAACATCTGATGACTGCTCGCGATCCCTAACATATCTCCCCACTTGAAATCAAATCGTCACCTGACGATTCGTGTTCCAGTTCGTATCACAGTTCGGTCGATGTGATGACGCGTGGCAGCTTACTATGAGCCGAATTGCAGTTCTCGGATGCGCAGCCCATCGCGCCGAAGGTGCATCGCAGTTCTTGGGATGCAGCCCGAATCCACGTCATCAGCGCGGGTCACATCGTGCCCATGCATACGCGATCGTAGCGCAGGTCACATCACCGTGCCCGAGCATACGCGATCTTAGCGTAGGTCACATCGTGTGCCTTATGCTGTTACATCTGACACCGAATCTGGGAGCCGTTTACGAGAATACCAATCTTAGGGCTCTATAAATAGTGATGGGATTTTTCACTGTTTGAGATGGGTCGAGCGTAATCCATCGCGGCGAAAATGGTATCCGCGACGGGACTCGACCCATGACCTCCTGATTGAATCACAGTCGCTCTACCAACTGAGCTACGCGGGTTGATGATGACATCGACCCGCATTCAGTGGTACTCATTCAGTTTCTGATATAATTACGGATCGCGATTTGGCAGCTTCGATGACGCACCAACATCTGATGACTGCTCGCGATCCCTAACATAGACATTGGGGTGGATATGACCGTGCGCACACCTTGTACATGGCCATGTCTTCCCATCATCTGATAGTATCTAACCGACTAATAGGCGTCAAAATCAATGATTCCAAAACGGATTAACCTCGTGCCTTCGCTAGGTGCATAATAAGGACCCATTAAATCGATTTGAAAAAATAAATTGGCCCTGTCTGAAAATTGTTTTCAAACATTGGGCAAGTATGGGATATATACGAGGTAGACATTGCCCTCCTACCTGCTATCCAATGTCTATAATGTACCCAACTTTAAGGTGCGAGCCGTAACAAGGAGCGCAAAACATTATTCCGATTGAGCCTTTAAGAATCGAAGTATCCATAGGAAGGACTAAATTTGCACAAATGCCCCCAAAAACGAAATTCGAAAACATCCTCCCCCCTCTTTCAAGTACTTAAGCAGCCCATGAGCAGCCCAGGTACAGGGTGCACCCAACTTTGCGACCCCAAAAAGTGGTGTTCCCAAAGCTATTTCACCCTGAAATTTGCTCAATATGTCTTATATTGTAGATTAATAGTAGTATTAGTAGATCTTGCCATCCATGTTTCATTCGTCGCTCATACGAGATTCTCAATACCCCATGACGCGTAACCGCTCGTGTGCAGCAGCATCTCATAGTGCAGGTAACGCATGGCGATGTGGACTGGAAGTCAAACTATCCTGTCCACTACACACCACTGCCACCAGTGCGGCTTACATGCTTGCCTTCACAACACTCCCTACGAACGTCATGCATGAAGTGCGCACCAAAATAATAAGCAAAAAATGTTGCAAATGCTAAAAACGGATATTGATACAAACATATGTTGCAGTTCACAATTGCCCCGTGCTAGCTATGTCAATCCGCAGCATGTACCACCATTTCAACAATGGCTATCAAATATGTGGGAATTTGTTAATGTTAACGGTGAAACTACTGTTTCAACCTTGCAAATACTAAGCAACACACGTAAGCGGGTAAAACAACAGCAATTAATTCGAGACAAATCAACAGCATTTAGGGTTAAACCCCATAATATCCTGAACTCAAAAGAAATCAATCTTTGGCGTTGTCCATGCTGATGCGCTCAACACTTGCGCCAATAGACCGCAGCTTCTGATCCAATTTATCATAACCACGATCCAGGTGTTGCAGACCCTGATTCACCAACTCCCAGATATTCTTATTACAACCTCCAGATTACCACAGGCGATACAAATTGATAGTGGGCCAGTATTATTTGTTTATGCGTTAACGGGGGATCAAAGACAAACATTATTGCTGAGATATTCAATCTCAAGAGATTTGGGTGCAAAGCATCAAAACATACTGCGCATTTTCTAGGGCTCAAGTTCTAAGCAAGCATCAAGGTAGATTGCATCCAATCATACCTGGACTTTGGTGATTCCTTCTGCGGCCAACCCTGCAAGTACCAACGCTGCAGTGCCGCGCAAGTCGCTCCCAGCTACCGAAGCACCTTGTAGCCCTCCATGGTCCTCTGCATTTGATCATAAGTCGGGCAAATAGCAACGGACATGAGTTCATCACATTCAAAAGAAGCCGAACTGCAAAATGTATCCAAGGATAGATGAATCGAAACATGAAACCATAGGAATGTCGAGAACAAGAATGCAACATGAGTCCCAACGAGGGGCTTGACAGCAATATGTCAAAGGAGGGGCTGACGGTAACGATAGTCCACAGAAGTCTTGTTTCCTTTTGGTTTGAATACCAAACAAATGCTATATCCAGTGTTTATGAAGTGATTCTGCTTTTCAGGGAGGCTTCAAGGCAAGGCACTCGGTATGAGGAAGCTAACAGACACCATGATCCTACCTTGGATGCCCTCGAGAAATGCTGTACTCTCAGCAACGGACAGGCGAGCTCCCATTTGCTGCAGCTCCAAAGCGTGTGCCATTCTCCCTTCGAAAACCGTCTCTTGTACCACACTGGGACCTTTTGCGACCGTCAAGAGTGCCATGAACTGCGCACCAGATGTGGCACAACTTACTGAGGCTCCAAGGGCGGGAAAGGTTGAAATGGCAACGTTAATCAAAGCCCTCAGACTGCCTCCATAGGCAATAGTGGTCCACGTCCTTTCGTGACCACGAAACAGCTAACACTATGCAACAGTGCAAGAATCGAACTATTTGTCAAGAGGTAAGATTAGGGTTCTAAGAGATTCAAGTAGTACCCAAATAAGAAAAGGTGCAGTCATGGCGTGTGAGCTGCTCATAGTTTACCTGTGCTTGCATATCAGTCGGAAAGCCTGGATATGGCAGTGTTCTGATGTCCGTGCTGAGTAGCTCAGGAGGTGGGATAAGCTCAAGTCGGTTGTCATCCTTGAATTTAATCTGTTCACAGAACAGAAACTCCTTACGATGCCAAGCTTATTTGGGCCAGCGAGACCATCATTTTCTCAGGGATTTGTGATCATCGCAGCACGCAGAATGGCGCAACCATCCGGTGGATATTTACTCTTCGGTAAAAGTCATTCTTTCTGTGACAACTTGTTTAAGTATTTGGGTCCTGTTTCCTGGATGGTGATGGAGCGAAGTTGGAGCAACACTTGCACCATATCTCTTACTGGAAAAACCCCAAATTCTCCTCAACAAGTGAATCTTTTACAGAAACCCCGGCTAGCTGAAAGTTCGTCCCTCCCTGAACTTGAACAGTCACAGCTTCCCGGTCACAGACACGTATCACGGTGATATGTAAAAGTATATGCTAAAACACGTTCTGATGGTCTTATGTGATTGCTTGGACTTCACTGCAAATGGATTCAAATTTGAACTCTACGTGAAAGCCAGTACGTTATGATTGCTTTAGCAAATTCCGGCGTAGCATTGCCTTAAGCCTGTGGGACTTTTAGGGAACACACCTGGCAGCCGGTTTCCTCGAGTTTTGTGACTATCGAAGTCAAATGAGCGGGCACAATAGATGAGAGCCAGAGATTTGAGTAAGTGATGGCGGCGGACACCTGCAAAAAATAGCCCCTTCCCTCCGTTGTCAAGTACAACACCGAAGAAGGCCTTAACAGACTCAGAATGGTGTTTAAGCAACACCACTCCACACGGGCTAGACAGCCACATGCTGCGGTATGTTAGGAGCAGAGAAGCAGGGCACCGTACCAGAAGAGTTCCAGCTTCAACCCGGTCTGGTATGACCGTGTACTCGCCACCGTGGAGGCTTCGGACCCCCTGAATCGTGATGACCTTTGTACCTATAGAGACACAAGGAAACAAAGCATCAAATCTACCGGCCTTGAGACTTTTTGCCTTGAACCAAGGATGAGAATAATGCGGAAATCAAGTCATCCCCGTTGAGAAATTAGAGCGTCGAGAGTAAGTTTGGGATGCTACCTGCGCCTCGGATTCGGGCACCAACACTAACGAGAAAGTTTGCGAGGTCCACGATCTCGGGTTCTTGAGCGACATTCTCGATAACTGTCTCTCCCTGCAGATAGTGATAGGGGGCATTTCCCGTTCACGGTTCAAATTCTGTGAGTCAGGAGCAGCGTTTGCTCTGCTACAGCACTGCATAGTCCCTAAGTGCTAGTTGATTAGCGAGTAAATGAGGCATCCACAGCTGGCCTTCGACAATCTAGGCTTCAAACAGTTTTCCAATGCAAGCATCGGTATGCTGTTCGATCGGACGAATCGCATGACGGTTGCCTGCAGGGAGATGTGGGGGCTCAGACTGGGCACCTCTGCCACGACCGCAGCCATAATCACGGTCTCGGTAGCACCGACGCTTGGGTACTCCAAGTACACCCGGGAACCACGAAGAGTTCCCTCTGGACCCACCGTTGCGTGCACAACTCCATCCTTGACTTCGACCTGGTGGGGGTGGGTTTGGGTCAGTCACTCTGACTTTAGCCTAGCAGCATCATATATGCGAGACGTCCTCAACATCCCCTGACACTCCATATGCATGGCTAGTTAGACACAAAGCAGAACGAGTGCGCTATGCTCTGCAGTGCCCTCAGCAGACGTGCGGTTAGAAGTTGGAAGTGCCGATCAGCGTAAAGCTCAAAGAAAAAAGTGTCTTCAGCTCAGAGACGTGCAATAAGCGAGAGCGCAACGACGCAACTCCAGTCAGCATTGGTCCAGCAGAGCACACGGAGCCGGCGGAAAGCAGTTGATAGGAAAGAGATCATTACCTTTGCACCTAAAGCTTCCAGTCCTCTGATATGCAGGTTCACGGGGCGGGCCCCAATTGCACACCCTCCAGGCAGGGGCACGGAGGTTTCGCCGTTGCGTGCAAGCAAGGGACCGATGACAAGAAAACTGGCTCGCAGTTTCACGACACTTTCCAAGCTCGGACTGGATGACGTTAGCTGTACACAACGGAAGAAAAACGATTGGGGGAGCATCTCATTAAACTGTAGTGGCAAATGCACTCAGAGAAGTGGAACGTTTACCGGTAACGACCTGCACCTGCTGCACCGAGTGACAGGGCACATCTTGATAGCAGGTGATTAACCGCTAACACAGAAGCAAACGCATCACCTCCACGAAAAGCCTCCGAACAGGAAGCAGAAAACACTTTCCCGCTGATCACGGAGACTCGAAATCACACAGAAACATACTCCACTCTGACAATCAGTTACCCCTGGGGTATCGGTGCTGTAGGAGGAGTGGAGACTGCATCTTCCGCAGTTCCGTACGCAAAAAACAGCCATCTATTGAAGCATACAAACAGTTTGCAGAAGGGTATTCCTTATTTGTAAACAGGGGAAACGGCCTTGTCCAGAAACATCAGCGCACAACTGTGGCCTAGCCCGCTCTCCTTACCACAAAATACATTTCAGCACAAGTGCTGATACCAACCAAGGGCACAGAACGTTTCATACCTACTCCAAATGGGCGGTGAAATACGTCACATGCGAGAACCTCACAAGATTTACCGAAACTGTAGCACTGAAATGGTAGCAACAAAAGCGTTGCAAGGGAAAACTGTACCTCCGAGCAGTTTAACACAAGTGAGTTGGAATCGTGGCCATCTCTCTCAACCGAAGCTCCGACACTCTGGAGGACTTCACCCATATTTGCAACGTCCACAAGGTCCGGCACATTATGCAACACCTGCCCAGTATCTCCCAGATAACTTACGATAGATAAGAAACGAAGCCTTCAATCTTTGATACTGAAGTTGAGAAACACATTCTCTTTGCGACAAGAGCTCGTACCATTGGCTGTTCGCATAGTAAGCATCCAGCCTGTATGGCAAGTGCCGCGTTTTTGGCTCCGCTAACTTTCACCTCGCCTTCTAGTCGTTTCCCGCCGTGTATCTGAAATACAGAGTCGGAGCCAACGGTCAGGTGCCAAACAAAGGAGTATTCGAAGCGACTAGTTGGAGCACACCTGGAGCATCGTACGCTCCGATAGGAAATTTTCTTCATTATTAGGCTTGTGCGAATGCTTCGACGGCGATGTCGAGCTAAAACGAGAATCGGCACAGGCTCTACATTTTACGTTGGCGGACGGGAGTGTGTACTTTCTGCAATTCGCTGGTTTCCCTGTAAAGAAATGGAGCTTTATCAAGATCAAAGCGTTACAGCATAAAAAGTGAGAATCAAGTGGATCGACCAAACGGCGCAACCGCCGAGGATACGGGCTGTACATCTTGGGGGCAGCCTTTGGCGCGAGCTCAAGATGGAGGGATTCCGTGCCCTGAATAAAGGGCACTTAGCATATAAGTTTTCCAACTGTTGTGCCTGCTGTACTTTTCCTGATGGTGATTTATATCTATGTTGAATAACCATATCTTGTCCCGGAATATACGGAGCTTGACTGAGAGATAATTTGAAGCTGAAACCAACCCACTGATCTGAGGTCAAAGTATACAAATTGTGGTTTTAATATAAAACACCAGTGTCAACAAAGTGTTTGCTAGGAGAACGATATTCCGGTTCGATCCTTATTCTTGAAACACAAGAACCGATTGCTTCAAGCATAACACAATTGACACGAGATGTCGCATCCTGTAAAGAAAGATTGCATCGCAAAATTCTTTCCGGTCCCGGTAATCTACAGAGCTTGGCTATAATTTCAACCCTCCCGAAAAAATTCTGGAATCAATTGGTAGGTAGCGCACATGCTTCACATGGAAATCGTCAATCGAATGTTTAAAAGATATTCAGGCGACATGCAAATGCCCGTTTGAAGTGCAAGCATTTCAGCTGTGCCTGAGCGTTTGAGCGCTGGAAGCGTTTGAGCGTTTGAGCTCAGCTGTCCGTCGCGGACAAGGAAGGGGTAAACCAAGGGGATGCCACGCCCAGTGTTTGCCGCGGCGACTACAAGACGCACTTAGGGAGAGCCGTGCGATGCAGGGTTGAGTTACTCGAAAACTGAGAGTTTTCCGATCTGTGACAGGTGGCTGGAAGCATGACTCATCGATGACAGTCACCGGGAACCGATCTGAAAACTGAGGTTTTCTAATCGGTCGGAGGCCATAAGAGCCGTCTCAGTGACTGAGAAGGCTTCTTGCCGTGTTCTGATTAACTGTGTGGAAGTGTCTCGCTGCGCGTTCCGTAGAGGTAGAGGGACGTCAATCGGAACCTTTTTTTCAGAGACCACTATATATAGTGAATTTTATGGAATATACTCAATTTTTTCCTCAATTGTAGAGCTTTGGACCGTTTATAACGCCCAAAAAACCGTTTATGAAAAACGATTTTCCTCTTCAAGATATTCATTCTAATGTGACATAGGGTATTTTAGGCGATGTCCATGAATCGGAACCATCACTGTTAAGCACCACTGTTAACAAGCTTTTTCCTCATGTTTCCTTTGAAAGTCGCTTAACATTGTTTTTTCTTCGGATACATGTGTTTGATATTGCCACGACGCCGCGATATATTATGAAACGTAAATAAATAGGGTATCCACGTGTTCGCAATCTCAAGAGGAAATTATATATGTATATATAAATGCGAAAATATAACTATATCCCATCACAATTTTGCGTTTTCTGGAATTTATATGCTTTAAAACCACTATTTTGAGTGCTTAACACTGGCTTAACATGTCGCGATTATGAACAGCGCTGCGTTGTGGAGGGCGTCGTGGTGGCCAAGTTGCTGAGGTCTTGGGTGTGCGGGTTGGCGGGGTTTGGGCGCGCGGGCTGTTTGCGGGGGGAAAATTTGGGTATATAAAAACCCTAGTCTGAATCCAGCGCAAATATGGAAATTCAGCACGCTCGGTTGAGCTTGGCTCCTCGCCGGTCGACGTCCCTCCTCAACACTCTCGAGATGGGAATTCACGGGAGTGCGAGATATCGCGCCTCACCTGAGAATTCCCTCGGGAACTTGGCTAAGAAAAGTGGGTGTCAACGGCGAAGACGGTGTCTTCGTGCGGGCACGGAGAAGAAAGACAGCAGTGGCGTCAGTGAACGAAGT
Organism: Cymbomonas tetramitiformis; assembly: GCA_001247695.2. Lineage (NCBI taxonomy): Eukaryota > Viridiplantae > Chlorophyta > Pyramimonadophyceae > Pyramimonadales > Pyramimonadaceae > Cymbomonas > Cymbomonas tetramitiformis. Next base: position 9,671 of record LGRX02015905.1, on the reverse strand, counting down.
TAGCGCGGAGCTGCGGCACGCCAACATACCGCAAACGCACGCACGTACACATGAATTCAGGGTACACTTTTGCGCGCCTGTATGCTGCTGCGAGGTGAATTCAACGGTGCTCCAGGCTTCTCGTAGGCATAGCAAAGTCCTGCACGTCTGCCCATTCCTCGCGAGAAGGCATGGAAAGCTCTCACATACCGTACGGAGCCTCGGGCTTACCTCGACTGCGTGGAGCTGCGGTCCTCGGGGCTGTGGATTCGCTTTCGGTTGTACGGGTGTGAATTTACGATGGAGCGTTACGGCTGCGCGAGCGAGGTTGTGAATTCGGGTTCGCTGACTTTAAGCTATACGTCGCGCACGGAATTCGCACCTAGCAAACTGTCCCTGACTGATTCAAGTGGGCGCTCTGTGCGTCTGGATCTGCAAAGTCGCTGTAAATTCAGCGACGAAAAGAATATATAATACAAACTTACGCACGGCCAAGATGATTTTGAAAGGTTCAGAGTTATCTGCAGAATGTTTGAAAAGCGTCTCTCCCATAGCCAGCTTCGCCTGGCCGCGTGCGCGTCGAACACGTAATGTAGGGGCACGTGGGCGCATGTCAGCTCTCTTCCCACGATCAGCAATGGCAGGGCGATGTCTAGCACTCTGAAGGCGGGGCTGGTGACCACGACGTTGTAGCTGTCCATGCGCCTAACGTTTTCGGGCTGTAGCGCGTCCACTGGGGTGCTGGTGGCCATGGCAGGGCTGATGTCTGAGGAGTGCGTGGGCACGCCGCGGGAGTGCAGGGCTGCTTCGATGGCGCCAGTGCCGGCGTAGGGGTCCCACACCTTTACGCATTTCCAAGGATTTCGCGGAAATTCACCTAGATTTTTTTACCTATATTTCTCATTTTCACCTAGATTTCGCGCAGATTTTTCGAGAATTTCTCACGAAATCTCGCATTTTGCACACATACAAAGGAGTACAATATACAGGCTAACTTTTGAGACATTCATAGTCTATTAAGAAAATTGGTAATACGAAAGCAACCATCGATCGTTTGGGGGCACCCGGGCAGGGGGGGCGGTATACGGCAATACGGGTATTCATGTTAAGAGATTCGTTGGCTAGTAGATTGCTCGAGCTAAGAAAGTTCCGACACAAGCAAACAATGATACATGGCACTACGTAGCTTATTAGCTTTTATTATTTCAAAACATGTTTACACCTTTTATTATACATAACTCAATAACGATTCATTGCGGCTGCGCTTAAACTTATCGAAAACGTTTACTACCGGCTGGCTCTCCTTTCGAGCGGCACGTTCCTCCAACACATTTAACTCATGTTCCTCCTCGTCGTCGGAGCTATAGCTAGCTACTAAACTGTCGGGCATTTCGGTTCGGTGTGCGTACTGCGTGTAAGGTGCAATCAGATCGGCGAGGGGATCGGGGCTTAACAATTGTTGACAGTGTTGTTGAAGTTGTGTTGGTGTGTTAAGGCCCAATTGTGTGTGAAACGGTTGGATCTTGGTTGATCTTGGATGGGTCTCATGATTTCGTTGATGACACAGTGTTAACGACGATTCCGGCTGAATTCCTGTGGGCAGACGGCCATAATGATACAATGACCACTCAAAATGCGAAATTTGCCAAATTTCGAATTTCTCCCCCAAATTTCGCGGGCACGGAAATTTGCAGCCTAGATTTCTTCAAAATTTTTTGATTTTTTTAGGTACCTAGATTTCGCAAAAAATTTCGCGAAATCTGTGGAAGGCCTTACACACCTTGTCCGCGGGATGCCAGGTGACGTGAGTTGCCAGCTGCTCGATTTCGGAGGGGGTGGTGACCACCAGTTGCGTTCCCCACTGTTTGGCGCTGGTGCGCTGGCATTCCGCGTCCGTCATCGGGTGGCGGTGTCTGACTGTGCTGGGGTTAACAGCGGTGAAGTCCACGAGCTCCTGGGCTTGTTGGCGTATGTGCTGGGTGAGCTTGGTGATGTGGGCGGGGTCCCAATGTCCAGGCAGGAGGGTAGCTGTGGCGCGCAGCATGTTCTGCCTGTCGCTGAGGTCCCAGGTGCTGGGAAGGCTGTCGAAGGGCGTGGGCATGGCGGTTGTGCTGGGCGTGCTTTTGGGGATGGCCGCCAATGCGGTGTGCGAGGGCTTGCTCTGCGTCCAGCTGGGGCTGGGCCACTGCCTGCTTCTGCGGGGCTGTCGCGTTGTCAGGCAGCAGATACTGCTGCAGTTCTGCCAGTGTAAAGGTTTCTGAGTCTCCGTCATCGTACTCGCACTTCAGTGCGTAGGGGCGTTCTGCGGCTCCTAGCCAGCGTATGGTGCCCTCGTAAGGCTTTCCATCGATAACCTTCAATGCGCGCTTTCCGTCCAGCTGTTTGCCCCTGTTTTCGTAGGCGGTGAGGTACTGCGGGGAGAGGTCGTCGTCCGGCAGCAGGCCTAGGCAGCGGGGGCAGTACCAGAACTCTTCGCTGGGGACTCGAGTCAGCTTGGGCTGCAGGCACCCCAGGTGATAGCCTTGATTGCAGTCGTCGCAGAGAAGGATACTGGCGGGGCGATCAGCCTTTTTGCAAACTTGACAACGCGCATCTTCGTTGTCGTCCAGGTTGTAGGTGATGGTGGGGTCGACATCGGGCAAATGGCAGATGGCTATCTGCGAGCAGTGTGCGTTGCACGTGCTGCCGCATCGGCCTTGCAGCACGGCGGTGCCGTCGTCAGGCAGCTCTTTGATTTGAAGTATAGGGTCGCGCGTGTGGAGCTGCAGGCCGTGATTTACGCTGCGCTTCAGGAACACGAAGTCGCCCACGCGGAAGTTGAACTGCTTGGGCAGGTACTTCCCTGAGCGCACCTGCGCGTATCGCTCGGTCTGGCGGTGTTGGGCTATGGCGATGTTGCTGCCAGCCATGATGGTGGCTCTTTTTACGTACTCGGCGCGTTCGAGGTAGCTGGCCGCCATGGCGTCCACGTCCATGCAGGCCTCCAGAGGTTGGTTGAGGCGCTCCTTGATGGCCGGGGGTAGTGTTGGGCGCTGGGCGTATACGAGTTCGTATGGTGCGAGGCGTGTGGACTCCTGCGGCGTGGCGTTGTATCCCAGCATGATCCAAGGAAGGAACGAATCCCACCGGTCGATGGATCCGGCCTGTTTGCACGCCTTGGTGAGGGCGGCTTTGGTCATCTGGACGATGCGCTCGCTGAGGCCGTTGCTCTGGGGGTGGGATTGCGAAGTGGTGCGGTGGTCAATCAGATTGTCCTTGAGCAGCTGGGCAAACTCCTTTTCCCACTCGCCTCCGTTGTCGGTCACCACTTCTGCTGGGCACCCGAACCTGGCTATGACTTGGAGGGCGAATGCCTGGGCGGTCTCCACTGGTTCTTTGGTGTGCAGTGGGATTAGGCAGACGTATTTGGTGAAGTGCTCCACGACCACCATGACGTATTGGTAGTTGTTCTTGGCTTTGCGGGGCATTTTGGCCAGATCGGTGGAAAATCGGTAGTACATGCCCTTGACTTCCAGGGGGTTTAGGTGAGGGGCGTGCTTGTCGAAGGTGGCGCGGTAACGGGCGCACGCGTCGCACTTGCTGACGACGTCGGAGCATGTGTCGTACAGCTTGGGCCAGTAGAATGCGTCTCTTACCATGGCTGCGGTGCGGCGGCGTCCAAAGTGCCCACACCTTTCATGCATTTGCTTTACGATGCGGTGTCGCTGGTCCACTGGCGGCACTGGTCGCCTTGCCCCGTTGGGCAGGACGCGGATCAGGGATTCTCCTTCGAGCGCGTAGTGTTGTGCTCGCTTGCTGACAGCCGCGAGGAGGTCGGGGTCGCCGGGGCGTTCGCCTTTCAGCCACCGCAGCATTGCCTCGTCGTTGTAGGGTTCTGTCGATTCGCGTGTCTCGGCCGCAGCGCTGAGAGTTCGGGTGACCTTTTCGCTGGGGAGGCTGGGTCGAGGGGAGCAGGATCGGCGTTGGGAGTCGGTGTGGAGTGAGGGCGTGGGGCCTCTGGCGGGTACGAACTGTATGGGGGTGCTGAGGGAGGTTGTTGGGTCGTGCGCTGTGGAGGCGTCCTCGCTTGGGGCTGCGCCTAGCCCGGTTTTGTCGTGGGGTCGTTGACCACAGCACTCTGGTGGGGACTGGTGTGCTGCTCGCACAAGCGAGGCTGTGGCGCCAGGCCCGTACAGCTGCCGCAGCTCGGAGGCCTCCAACCGTGCTGCCCTCTTGATGGTGCTGAGCGCTGCTGCCCATTGGGTTACGATGGCTTCTGGGGGTTCCTCAGGGGGCCTCTCCCCCCCCCTCGCAGTGATGGGAGGAGGCCTTGGGCGTGGCGTGCTCGGCAATTGAGTGTCTTGACTCAACCTGCACCCGCGGGGCTTCCGCTTGGTTGAGCAGGTAGCATACGGCCAGAAGGCGGGATACGCATCGGACGTCGAAGGCTCTGCCCAGCATCTCACCTCGCTCGCGCGCTGAGACTCCGGGTGCTTGTGTGGCTCCAGTCTGGAATCCCATGGCGCGCTCCTTTTCTTCGGGTGTGGGCGGCCCCCACCGTTGTGTGGCGTGATCCCAGACGGTGCCCTTCCTGCCGTCCCTGAATTGGTAAGAGTCTGGAAATGACATCATGGTGGGCCACGCCCTCATGGGCTCTCCGCGCGCGTTGCAGGGGTAGTGGCCGGAAGCGGTGTCGTCTACAGCGTCTTGCTCGGTGCGGCCGGGGTCCAGGATGTCCCTCGCGAGGCGGCAGGGGTCTCGCTCCACGGTGTCCAACACGGATTGCGCGTCCACGTACCCGGCCATGTTCGTCCAATAATTCCGCAAGCGGTGTGCACGCGCCCCCATGCGTGCTGCGTCGATGGTGATGGGCATGCCAATCATGGAGCACATGAGGGGATGCATGACGTCGCGAACCTCGCGGCTGTTGAAGTTATGCTGCGCCGCCACGCACTCGATCATGTATGCGAACTTGTCGTGCCCCGCCAGGAGTTGTAGCTGCCCCAGCACGCGCACCACGTCGTACAGGACTGACGAGTGCCGACCTTTCAACCCTTGCAGGGAACCAGCAGCTGAGAGGTCCTGGCATTCTGTGCCCACTACGGCGAAGATGTACGGACCCTCGCTGGTGAGGGAGAGGAGGTCACTTCGTGAAATTCGTCTGAGATCTTGGGGCATGGAGGTGAAGGCGTCGTGGAGGGCTTCCAGAGGGAGTTGCTGCGGGAATCGGTTGTGCAGTTGCACCAGCCGATGTTTGGCGACCTGCCGACTTTTCGCGTTATTATCGCAGTAAACGTATTTGGTGACTTTGCCGCCTGCGATGAGCCAGGCCTCCAGACCCGAACACAGGCCTGCGCAGAGCTCGATGACCACGGCTCCTTCGGCGTGTAGGTGGGATACGGTTCGCTGGGGGAGTGGGCGCGTGTTTAGGCTGGTTGCTTGCCCGTCTGCATACTCGCCGCACAGCACCCGGGTAGCGGGGGGGATTCATATCGGTCCAGTCGGTCCGTCCAGTCCGTCCAGTCGTCCAGTCCGTCCAGTCCGTCCAGTTTGGACGGACTGGACGGACCGGACCAAACATTTTTAACATTCTAAGATTTCGCAAAATAGGGCTCCCATACTTAAGCCCATACTTAAGGAGGGTAACGCGTCGGCCCGCGTCGACGCCTGCGTTTTCACATACTTAAGAAAATTTAAATTTTTTCTTCATACTTAAGGAATATACACTGACTCCCCCCTCCCCCCCTAACCAGGGACTCAGGGGGTATAACCCAGTCGTATGCGAGTGTCAAACGTGCGTCAGAGAGACGAACCCAACGACAGAGCTTGACAATCGTATACGATTGTCAAACGTGGGTCAGGCAGTAGCCCTGTGATTTTTTGCATCCGCCCATGCCCTCCTGGGCAATATTTAAATCGCTTGAGGCCTTTAGGAGGATAATTTCCCATTCCTTCCTAGTCCGGTCTATACGGGCTATATAGAAATTATTAATGAACACGCGATACACAGGTCTGACAATCGTGTACGATTGTCAAAACTGTTTCCCAAACGAATTTATTTGTAATTGTTTTGTTGTTAGTAAAAACCTTACACCGACAACATGAGTGATTAACATGGGTGATTAACTGGTAATTAATAAATTGTGCGGGGGGGGTCAGCTCGTCACTACCACTAAGTAGTTGATTCGATTAATAGAATTGATTAACTAGCTACAAACGGTTAGTGCGAATTGATTAACTAGCTAGGGTCAGTTAGTTAATAAAATGAAATTGATTAACTAGCTAGTAACAATAACTGGTTGTAACTGGGTCTAACTAGTTAACGGGCCCAACTAGTTACGCCCCTTATTGAAAACTAACGTAGAGCAAAATGACAGATGTAAAAACTCTGAAATCAAGCATTCCAAAAAAGGAAATCTGAAATCTAGCGTAGAGCAAAACTAGCAAAATTTGAAAAATGGAAATCTAACGTAGAGCAAAATGACAGATGTAAAAACTCTGAAATCAAGCATTCCAAAAAAGGAAATCTGAAATCTAGCGTAGAGCAAAACTAGCAAAATTTGAAAAATGGAAATCTAACGTAGAGCAAAATGACAGATGTAAAAACTCTGAAATCAAGCATTCCAAAAAAGGAAATCTGAAATCTAGCGTAGAGCAAAACTAGCAAAATTTGAAAAATGGAAATCTAACGTAGAGCAAAATGACAGATGTAAAAAATCTGAATATCAATCTGATTGTCAAAACCAGCTTTTCCGCAGACTCTAAAGGACTTAGACGTTAGACCCCCAAAAAGCCTGCAACCATGAATACCCCCCCCCAAACGGTGCTAAAGTTTTCGAGGAATGTATGCATGAATAACTCAAAAAACAAAATGAATGGGGCAAACCGGTGCTAAATTTTTCGAAGAATGTTTGCAGCAATAACCCAAAAAACAAAATGAATGCTGGGCAAACCGGTGCTATATTTTTCGAAGAATGTATGCATGAATAACCTAAAAAAAAAAAAGAATGGGGCAAACTGGAAGCAATTTTTCGAAGAATGTAAGTGCATGAATAACCCAAAAATAAAAGAATGGGGCAAACCAGGCACTTCGAAGAATGTAAGGTAAGCGAATAACCTAAAAAATAAAAAAGAATGGGGCAAACCGGTGCTAAATTTTTCGAAGAATGTATGCATGAATAACCTAAAAAATAAAAAGAATGGGGCAAAACCGTGCTAAATTTTTCGAAGAATGTATGCATGAAGATTGCATTCCGCACATAATATAGTGAAGTTTAGTCAACTTTGAAATTCGCAACCAATTGCCAAAACCAGCTTAATTCTACAGACTCTGAAAGAATTAGACACAAAAAAAAAAACGTCGCCAGCTTTGACAATCGTGTAAGATTGTCAAACCCAGCTTTTATACAGACAAGAATTAAAAATAAAAAAAACGTCGCCAGCTTGGACAATCGTATACGATTGTCAAACCCCTGGAGCTTTTCTATACAGACTCAAGAATTCTAAGACTTAAAAAAACGTCGCCAGCTTTGACAATCGTATACGATTGTCAAACCAAGCTTTTCTACAGACTCAAGAATTAGACTTAAAAAAACGTCGCCAGCTTTGACATTCGTATACGATTGTCAAAGCTTCGGAGTCCGAGCCTGCCGTAGTCGCAAGCTTTGACAATCGTATACGATTGTCAAAGCTGAGTCCGAGCCTGCCGTAGTCGCAAGCTTTGACCGGTCCCCTGACTCACGCGTGACAATCGTATACGATTGTCAAAGCTGAGTCCGAGCCTGCCGTAGTCGCAAGCTTTGACAATCGTATACGATTGTCAAAGCTGAGTCCGAGCCTGCCGTCGTAGTCGCAAGCTTTAACAATCGTATACGATTGTTAAAGCTGAGTCCGAGCCTGCCGTAGTCGCAAGCTTTGACAATCGTATACGATTGTCAAAGCTGAGTCCGAGCCTACCGTAGTCGCAAGCTTTCTAGCTTTGACCGGTCCCCTGACTCACGCGTGACAATCGTATACGATTGTGAAGCTTGCGCGCTACTAGGTCCGGCCCCCTGACTCACGCGTGACAATCGTATACGATTGTGAAGCTTGGGCGCTAGGTCCGGCCCCCTTTCGTAGTCGCAAGCTTTGACAATCGTATACGATTGTCAAAAGCTAGTCCGAGCCTGACGTCGTGGTCAGTTATGACAATCGTGCACGCCTGGCGTAGTCGCTGCCTCAGTGTTTATTCGCACGAGATATCGCAGGACTCGCAGGAAAATCGATGTTACGCCAAAACTTGTCAGACCAGTTCAGAAGTCAATTTATAGCCTCTACCGGGCTTTGATGCGCATTCACTCCGACATTGATGCAGTTGTCGTGGAGTTTCCTTGCAATAGCTAGCAAGTACGAAGCAGACTACTGTGACGGATTATAATTTTTATTTTACTTATAACAATAAGACGAGCTTTTTTTTTGAAAAATCTCGCCCACCTCCTCTACGAGTCTCTTCTCTCTACCACCCTTGGACTCGAGCTCTGGAAATGAAGTCGGGAGGACTACCAGCTTGTATCTGTAGCTTGTATTATAATAGAGGTTTTTTTTTTTGAAAAATCTTGCCCTCACTCCTGGTCCCGAAAAAGTGGGTAAGTGGGGAGGGGGATACCGACTTGGGATTCCGAGTTGCCGCTTAGAGTGGGGAGGGGGATTCCATTTTTAAAATTTTGCTAATTTTCTAGATTTTTTTTTGCTAATTTTGCTCTACGTTAGATTTCAGATATCAGTTTTTGGAATGCTTGATTTCAGATTTTTTACATCTGTTATTTTGCTCTACGTTAGATTTCAAAACTGGTTCGGACCTATGTTCGGATAAACGTGACCTCCCCCGACGTACGTTTACGCATAAACACGTGTTTCCAGGGTTTTGAGATTTACACGTAATGCGTAATGCATTATGTAGAAATAGCATTACCGTACAACCGGGACATAATCGTACAATAAACCCTATAATGTCGACATTTCTTATTACTCATCTACGGTAGTTATGTGCCGTAACTTACACACAAGACACAACTTAGGCCCCCTACGTGCCTCGACATAGAACATACGGAAGCACACAAGTTCTCGAGTGCAATAGGATACACGCAATAGGATACACGATCTCGGCGCTAAGTTCGGCTCTCTCTCACGTGTGACAATCGTATACGATTGTCAAGCTTGCACCGTACGGTTAATCATACTCGAATATGGATGAGTGACAAACTCTTCGCGAATATCCAGGCAGGGTTATACGACATGCAATAGGATACACGATCTCGGCGCTAGGTTCGGCTCTCTCTCACGTGTGACAATCGTATACGATTGTCAAGCTTGGACCGTACGGTTAATCATACTCGAATATGGATGAGGTAATAGCCAAAAGTACACGTGAAACCTTTCAGAGCAAATTTCTAATAACATAGTTACCGTTCGATCACTCAGTTTGACAATTTTTGCACCTCAATACTAAGGCAGTGTAGCTGTCTCTTCTCGACTCATGCAAAACATTCCTTAGGCGATTCTTACACCTCAATACTAACGCAGTGTAACTGCACCTTCTCGACTCGCGTAAGACTTTCCCATCGGTGTTCTCGATCACTACAAGCTGCTATGAGTAATTACCTCTGAGAACCATTCTTGTGCTGCGGCAAAAACTGTGTCCTACAGTTCTCCATCCTTAGGGACCTTCCCGCTTA
>LGRX02015903.1:0-25910 GCA_001247695.2 Cymbomonas tetramitiformis | reverse complement strand
TCTTCGTCAAGAAACCCTTGCCACTCGCTTTCACCTTAACACCGTTGCGAAGTCTCTCCTCCACGTCCATCTCCGAATTCTCCGATCTCACCAGATGTCCTCGAGCCTCTTCTGGGGTCACATCCTCATGGGCAACGCAAACACCAAGAGAACAGAGACGAGTCTCCTCACTTTCCAGGATCTTTGTGTCCGGTGCAACAAGAAGTTTGGGTACACTGTTCGCCCCCCCCTCGGGCAGTCCAGGCATCGAAACGTGACAACAATACCATGGGTTTTGAACACATTTCCACGAGCAGAATATAATCCTCCGGATCGGGGGAGTGGTCCTCACTTCGCGAACTTGACCCTTTTTAAGAGTTAAGTTTTTTGCTGGAAAATAATAGGTCAAGCTTCCAGTGTACCCAATAGTCAGCTGCCCTTTCGCGATTGGGATGTCGTGACGAGAACCATTAGACTTCCGTCCATAGCATTTACCGTTAGTGCCTGCCCGCATGACGTGAAGCAGGGAAGGTTGGAAGTCCCCACCAGCTTCCGGGTAAACGCGAACTAAAGTACGCTCAGGACGTGCCGCAGAGGTAGGTTTTGCCGCCGAGGTAGGTCTTGCCGCCGAGGTAGGTCTTGCCGCCGAGGTAGGTCTTGCCGCAGAGGCAGGTGGCACCGCCGAGGCAGTGCGCGTCTTCTTGGAGGCGACGCCTTCCGAGGGAAGTTCCGCAGGGCGTTTGCGCGAAACCCCCCATGGTTTACCTTATCTGGACGGTGGGTGTCCGTTGCAGGGATGCCCCTCTGTGGAAGCCATCCTGTCGCGCCAGCACGAACTGTTTGCATTAATTCGCGACCATCTGCAAACTCTGCCTGAGTAAGGACGCCTTTAACCCACTTATCCTCCAATGAACGAATACGACCTTGCACGCACAACAAGTGCTTTGATGAGTTCTGCCGGTTCATCGCCAGGCAAATTTGTCGAATCTGCATAAGGCTATCGAATTCCACCGACTCCAACAAGGTGGAGTAGTATGCCCCCCACGATCTCCACTTCGCGTGCATGCTTTCCGCAAGGCATACAAGCGGTCGTTGGTTTTCGGCGGTCATGTCTTCGGTTTGTTCCTTGAATTGCGACAGAATGTGCTGCGCGTGCCGTATTTGGAAAACGAAGTACGCATTCAATTTTGGCTGATTCGACCTGCCACATTTCTCAGCATACCAGGCGAAGATGGCAGTTTCACAGGACACCTTGGCCTCGGGAGTAGAGTAAATCCATCGCTGTAACAGGTCTTTGTGCACGGCATGGAGATCTGATGGAATAAAAGATTCGATCTTATGTAAGTTCTGCCCCCAATGGAACGTGCACTCCAGATTGTTACGGTCATCTTGGTCTGGCCAAACTTTCTTGATTGCTGCCCAGTTAGCACCTGTGCCCCAAATATTAATCAGTTCTTGAAAACCAAGCATATCATGCGTAGGTTTACACGGTGCTGACAATCGTATACGATTGTCAGCAACTGACAATCGTATACGATTGTCAGAACCGTGTAACTTACAAGCTCTCCCATTGAATATCCAGGCAGGGTTATACGACATGCAATAGGATACACGATCTCGGCGCTATGTCTCTCTCACGTGTGACAATCGTATACGATTGTCAAGCTTCGACCGTACTGTTAATCATATTCAGATGTGCACGAGTAGTGACAAACTCTTCGCGAATATCCAGGCAGGGTTATACGACATGCAATAGGATACACGATCTCGGCGCTAAGTCTCTCTCACTTGTGACAATCGTATACGATTGTCAAGCTTCGACCGTACGGTTAATCACATTCAGATGTGCACGAGTAGTGACAAACTCTTCGCGAATATCCAGGCAGGGTTTGAAAATTATCCTCTTAAACCCATTGAAAATTATGATCTTAAACTTACCTGCTGCATCTCCCATGAAGCCGTAGAATAATACTTCCTCACGCGGGTGTTCGGCGGCTACCGTCTTCTTCACCAATGTCCAAAACAGTACCTGTGTTTCGGTACAGTCTTTGGGTACGTTCATGGTGGCAATAGTGAGCAGAGCGTTGGCCTCTATGGAGAACACGTGCGCCCCCATCGTCACCCAATCCCCTGAAACCTTGCGATGTACGAAATCCAAGTGGACGTACGCTGAGCGCAGGTAGTCGTCGCTACTTTTCGGGTGCATGCGACGCACGAGATCGACACCTCCATCCACTCCGACACTGGACATAACGAACGTGTGAGCAAAACTGTCGATGTTCCCCTCGTCCGCGAAAGATTGCAGTAGGCCCTTACCGTGCTTAGCAGCCCATTGGGAAACGGCTTGCATGCCCTCATCCTGTCGACGACCTCGCACGAGATTCTGGTCCACTGCCTTATCAATCACGTTCATTTTCCTCGCGATGTCTGGTAGCTGGCTAGGGTCAAAAGAAGAGTCTTTTGGAAAGACGGTTTCCGCGAGTAAAGTCCTTTTCACCTGGCATACGTTTCGAACTCCACCGGTGTTTAGAACCTCCTCAGCCCTAGTCTTAGCTGCTTTTAGCTCACCCACGCTGGGGTTGTCGGTGGACAACACGGAATGGTTGTGTCCAAGGGAGCTAGTAGACAGCTGGAGGATGATCCAATCGGAGTCTTCTTGGATGGTTACTTCAAACGGACAATTGCCGGAATGAGTAGGCGCAGCGTTGCAAAGGGCGCACGCCAGATTGCGGTTCTTAAAGGTACCGGTGAATTGGAAACGGTTACGATCACCCGTTTTACGAAACACTACACATGCATCGTTCTCGCAGGATAAAGCCCCACCACATCGAGTAGTTCTAGTAAGACGGCCTCTGATACGCCTTTTGTTCCCAGAACGCATCCAGGTCTGCGGATCGTATTTTAAGAAATCTCTCCAAGGAGAGAAATGTCCAGCACGTGGCTTGTAAACTACCCCCGGAAGGAGAGGTACTGGCAGTTCATCGACAAGCTCGCCAGGCTGACCTGGCGCTACGTCTTGGGACAAATCAACATGCTGAGAAAATCTATCGGAATAGCTGGTCCGGCATAGGCTGTATATTCCGATTTGACCTTGTGCTTGAGCTTTGGTTCTTGTCCAGCGCTGGAGGATTTCATAGATTCATACGGTTCTTTTGGCGGTGGAGGGGATTCGGTTAAGTCAAAAACTAAATTTTCATGCTTTATTTCAGGGCGAGGCGGAGAAGCTGATGCTTGGGAAGATTCGTGTGTGGCTGTTTCAGCATTCACACAACCGGTCTTCACGTCACTAGATCCGGGGGTTGAACTGACACCACCGATCACAAGTACGACAGCTCCGTCAGGGAACACGGTACCGAGTTCGACAGCTTGCACGTCTTCTGTGCTGCGCAGGTGAAGAAGCATCGGGGTGTCGGTAAGGGTTGGAAACAAGGCCTGTAGTAACGGAAGAGATATTGGCACGGTATGCGGGACATCCAAAGCATGATTACCGTGTCGCAGGGAAACCGGCATGGTTTCCTAAGGTACCATGAAAAATGAATTATTTTATGAAAATAATACTCTATATAGGCATGATGAAAATATGAAAAAAAATATGAAACACGTTTGACAATCGTATACGATTGTCAAGCAGGTGCACTAGGTCCGACACTGAAAATAATACCCTATATAGGCATTATAAAAATATTAAAAAAAATATGAAACACGTTTGACAATCGTATACGATTGTCAAGCAGGTGCACTAGGTCCGACACTGAAAATAATACCCTATATAGGCATGATAAAAATATGAAAAAAAATATGAAACACGTTTGACAATCGTATACGATTGTCAAGCTCTGTCGTTGAGTTCGTCTCTCTGACGCACGTTTGCCACTCGCAGACGACTGGGTTATACCCCATTAGTCCCTGGTTAGGGGGGGAGGGGGGAGTTAGTGTATATTCCTTAAGTATGAAGAAAAAAATAAATTTTTCTTAAGTATGGGAAAACGTAGGCGTCGACGCGGGCCGACGCGTTACACTCCTTAAGTATGGGCTTAAGTATGGGCGCCCTAATTTGCGAAATCTTAGAATGTTAAGAATGTTTGGTTCACTGTCCGTCCGTCCGTCCGTCCGTCCACAGTGGACGGACAGTGGACGGACGGACGGACGGACGACTTTCGTGGACCAATACCATATCTCTGCTCAGGTGTGTCGCTGAAAATCATGATGTCGTCCACGAACACTCTGCAGAAGGGTAGGTGCCCGAGGTACTGCGTCATCATTCTTTGCCACGTGCTCGGCGAGTTGCTCAGTCCCATAGGCATGACCAGCCACTCATAAGCTCCGAAGTGGGTGGTCATGGCTGTCTTCTCGATGTCCTTCTGTTCCATGGGAACTTGCCAGAACCCCCACAAGGCGTCTGCAGTGGAGAAGACGGTTGCTCCTTGTAGGTCATCGAGGAGGGTTTGTACGTCAGGGAGAGGGTACTTGTCCTTGACCGTGATCTCATTTATCGACCTGTAGTCGATAACCAAGCGCAACTCCTTAGGGTTGCTCGGCTTCGGCACCATAAGTACCGGACAACCCCAGGGAGATGCCGATGGACGGATGTACCCCTTGGCCAACAGCTCGTCAAGTTGGGCACGAAGTTGCCGAAGCTCCTCTTGCGACAACTTGTAGTTACGCCGATGTAGTGGCTGTCCACTCCAGTCGGATCGCAAGCGAATGCTATTCTTGTAGTCGCGGCTTTGGACGGAGTCAGGCAATTCCGTACATAATTATGACGTCCTTGAACTCCTCCTCAAGGTCGCGCAGCTGTTGCCATATCTCCGGGGACACTGTCTCGTCAATCTCGTCCGGCTCCTCCGCTTCCATGGCGTGGGGCTTGGGCGGCGGTGGCGGTAGTTCCTCGGCCACTGGAGCGGCCTGCTCTTGAGATAAGCCTTCAGTATGGGGCTTCTCGTCGCTCCAGCGCACGCGTTTGCGTCGCGGCCGACGTTCGCGGAGTAAGCGCCTTCCCTGCTCCAGCGCGGCTGCGGCCTCGGCATGCCAGGTGGGTGGTTTCCCTTGCGCGTGGTCGTCGATTGCCTGGGCACGTACGTGCTCAGGTAATAATAAAGCGAATGCTCCCAAAGCTTCCCGCTTGCTCTGGAAGAATCCCAGATGTAGGTCGTTGGATGGCGCATTGTCCGCCGGGAGACCAACAGCACCCTCTAGCGCGACCACGTCAAAGTTTTGTGGGCGGGTGGACTCCACTGTTGCGTACACCTTATCCAAGTGGTCCTCGTCACTGGTGTATGGGCTAGGCCGCACAGATTCCCGGAGGAGTAGAGCGTCCTCGGCTTCGGAGTCAGTGTCTGACGCGGACATCAGCGCAGGCGCGTCCGTCTCTTCGTTACAAGCAACCGCCCCGAAGGAGCCGTCGGGTGCTAGGTACACCACGAAGGCACACTCATCCTTAGATTGGAGGGCTCGAAGGTCCTTACGTACTCTTTTGGGGTCCAACAAGACTCCTTGTACCAGCGCCATGGCCTTATCCTTGGGTCTTGAGGGGTCTGGCGTTCCCGGTGAGCAGCCTGTAATGACCACTCTCTTGCTTCCAGAACCAAACCGGATGGAACCCCATCGGGAGTAGTCCAAAGTGACTGGGGAGTGGGAGGCTAGCCAAGGTTCTCCAAGGATAATGTCCACGCAAAGATCAATGGGCATCACTCTGAGCTCCAATTGCTTGGCGTACAACCCCTTGGTGGTCTCTGCTTGCAGTCGAGGGCGGACGCACGTGTTGACATCGTACGACGCGCCGTCAGCTACTCGCACTCGCATGGGGTATTCGTGAGGTCGGGGCGTCAGGGAAGGAATGCTGCGTACAGTCTTGTCCGAGATAATGTTGGTGGAGCACCCACTGTCCACCAGCACCTTTACGCGACGACCGTTCACGTACGCCCAGAACAACAACAAGGTGGGGGCCTTGGGATTGTTGATCTGTCGAGGTGGCGCTCGCGATGTTGATACAGCCGCCAAGAGATCACTCCAGCCGGGGCTCATGTCCCCACTGTCGGTGATGCTGTTGAGCTGGCATACGATGGGGTCGTCCTTGGCATGAGGGTCGCCTAGGTCAGGAGGGTCGTCCATGTCCGAGTCCCACGGTAACTCGTAGGTGCCTGCATCGGCCAAGAGCCCTTGAGCGGTGGCTGTCTGCACCAGGTCCCTGGGTGGGTAATCAGGTGGGTACAAGTGGCTACTATCCGGCAGTCCTTGTGACAGGACTGTAATCGGCCGACAGTCCTTTCACAAGGACCGACTTTTAATAATTTTTTCCGATGCCTTAACGAGCTCATACATGCTTGCCCCTCGGGCGGAAATTCCGTCAGGACTTGAAGTTTGGTACGCTCCGTCCTACAATGTCAAGTGGCATGCATGTTGACCGCCACAGTTGAGGTTTTCTATGGGGGTACGCGGTTTTCCCTCCACGTTTTCTTGTCATTCGCCGGAATATAATTTATTCGTCATTTATGCTACTTCAACCGATATTTTGAAGGCCGAGATGACCTCGGATCAGAATTTTGACAAGACACTGCAGAAAGAGCAGCTCGAGAACTTGACAACATAGGGCTCCGAATTTTCATGGGACCTTTAAGTAATTAGGTAGCACAGCAAATAGCTTAGTCCTTGTGAAAGGACTGGGATTTTTTCATCGAAAACCGCAGAAATACACCCCCAAAGCGTCGCATTAAACAGTAACACTATACTCACTTGAGGCTTGTACCAATATATTTTAATATTGCTTTGACCCATAAATATGATGTGGAAACACACTTTGGGACCCATTGGCCATAAGCGATGCCCAATATTGATTGTTGACTCTTAGTCCTTGTGAAAGGACTGTTAATTTGGATAGTAGCCACAAGGCCACTTGGATGACCTTGTCCTTCGCTGCTCGCGCCATATCATTCGTCGCCAAGTCACTTGCGTACTGGAGGAGTCCGCCTTCTACTTCCTCTTGCGCTTGTTCCTTGGCTAAGACATGCAGTAGCTCCTCGTCTATAGGAGAGTTCCGCTCCAAATAGGGGAGGCCACTGGCATAGTCCCGCTTAAGCTTCTCTCGTTGGCGAACCTTCTCCAGCCCACTGAGCCACCTCCTCCTTGGTGCTCCTTCAGCTCGAGCTGCTTGGGTCGGTGACAGCCATGGTCGGGTACGGTCACTCCGTGTGGTTGAGGCTGCCTCGGCGGTCGTGTGGTCGTTAGGGGGCAACCGAGGTCGACGCTCAAGCTGGATGTCTTGACGTCGTCGTCGGTATTCTTGCAGCCTTTTAAGTTTGCTAAGGGCTGCGGGTAAAGGTGATCGAGCTCGAGCTTCTCGCTTGTTGACGGTAACCGCACTGGGCGTTGGCGACCGCGTGGGTCCTCGGCTGCTGCGTCGATGCCCGGCTCTCCAAAGCGGTGGGCTCGTGCTCCGCGGAGGTGTGCGGGGTGGTGCGAGGTCCGTTTCCAGAGCCTTGATGGAGGACCTCAAGCCCCGTGTGCCCACCTTGGAGCGTAGAGCGCTCGTCCCTTGCCCTCGGACAGCTCTAAATTGCCAACCTTGCAATGGTTGGCCCGTTGGCTCCAGGTGCACGCGGTAGCTCTCGGTCACCTTCAGGGTACGTCGGTGCCGTTTCTCAGCGTGCTGGGAGTCGTCTGAGAGGTCCTCGCTCGTACACACCGGAGACTTGGCTTCCTTGTGAAGACGAGCTTCGACCACTTGACGCTCCGGCGCGGTAGGAGGGCTAGTCATCGCCCGCGAGGGTAGCATGTTGAGCTCATCGGAGTCTAGGTATCCTGTGCAAGGATCACTCCGCCTTTGACGTCGACGGGCTCTTCTCCACTTCTCCCGCAACTGCTGCTCCGAGAGGTAGGAGGGGGGCTCATCGCGGGGATGTGGGGTTGCACAGCCCGAGCTCATTGGGACTTGGAGGGTACTCCGAGCTCGGGGGAGTCCTCCACGGCAAAATCCATTAGCTCCTTTGGCAACACCGCGTTGAGCACGTCACAGTATTCATCCGTTTCCACCTCGTGCATGATCATGTCCAAGGTTTCAGCCATAAGTGCTTTGGCCCACTCCTTCTTACGAAGAGCAGCCTGTGGGCACTCTCGAGCATAGTGCTCTTTGCTTTGGCACAACCTGCAACCAGTGTACTCCGGGGAGCCCAGACGTTGCCCAGTAAGAGTTGCACCCGCGGGACGATCTTCGGCTAGAGCTAGCAGCTCCTCCGAGACCTCCACCGCTGCCAGTAGCTGCACTGGCGCTCTCCTACTCGTCGCGTTGTTCAAATGCAACTCCGCCTCAATGGCGTATTCCAGCGCTAGGCGTCGACTGGCTGGAAGGGCGCGGTCGAGGAGGATCAAGGGGGTCCCCTTCCGTTCTGCAATCTCGAACGCTTCCTTCCGTACCTCCGCGGATAAGCCCGAGAGGAAGACGTCCAGGAGGTCGGATTCCGGAACCGGCGTGGTGAGCTCGTGTGTCGCCAACATGGTCACCACGCGATGGGCTAGATGCAGTCCATCCCAAAACTCGCGCACTTTGCGCGGAGTCGCCATGCGTCCTTGAGTTTGACGTACTCGGCGTAGGAACGAGCCCAAGGTGGCCATTTCACTCTTCAGCGGCACGATCAACTTCGCCAGCGGCACGATGACCTTCTCAAGGTTCAATGACTTATCCGCTTCGGCATCCAAGAGAACCCCTCGCAGCTCCGTTCCCTCGGAGCTAGGTGTAGGGAAACAGTGCTGGGTGATCTCCTTCAACAAAATGTGCACCGAGAGAATCGGCTCTCCAAACTCGAATGCTCCATTGGGCACGTTGCACGGGGTGTTCATCGCGAGAAGCACCACTGGAAGGGCCAAGCACCTGTCGAACTCGTCCACGAATCGCAACAGCGGGCCGAAGGGGTTCGTGGACCCCTCCAACCACTACGAGAAATAGTATGGTTATTAATGGTTACTACTTTCCTACTTTCGGTTACTTTTGGTTACTATTTGGTTACTATTTGCGTATAATTGACCACAGTTAATATATAAAAGATGGTAGTTGATTATTGGCTCACGAGGTTATACGGCGGATGTAATACGGAAAAGTAACCAAATGTAGGTGGGAGGAAGCTTCCTACCTATTTCAGGGGTCATTTATAGAAGGGGTGTGACCCTATGGGTATTAACCAAAAGTAAGGATTCAGTATGAATGGAGGCTTGTGATTGGTTCTAAAGGTTGAGATTCGCATACGTGTAAGCAGGGTGAGCAAGGTGTAATTTATAAATATTACACATGCAAACTTGTGATTGGCTCGATATTTAAGCAACTGTCCACGTGTGGACACGACGATGCAGCCAGGTATTTAAAGATAGTTACAGATGTTACAACGCCATTGGTCCAGAATTCAATGAGACAATCGCTAGTGAGGTGAACCCATTACTAAAGTATGGCATCTATGAATATGTCCTGGATTGTTTGTTTACACGGCTACGCACTGACTACATAAGGGCACCTGACAGTCTGCTTGCCAGCCAGTATTCCATAACATACTAGCAAGGTCACGGCATTTTGGCATTCCAGCCATGGGCTAGCATTCCGTGAGCAGCTGAGCACTTCCCTTGCCAGCTTCACAAGTAGGAATAATGATCGAGTCATCTGCGGTGCGCATCAGTAACCCCCTGTACGCACCTCGCGCAGCAGGTGCACCACATGGTAGTGAGTACCATCCTTTGGTTCAAAAAATAACGCCTTCGGCCCGATGTACGTGCAAGGCAGAAGCAGTTCCATGGAATCATGCTTGTCGACGACCGTGATCCCCTGCTTCTTGTAATATGCGTCTTCCACCTCACGATAGGCCAACATCCTGGCCAGGTGGCATATGGGCTTATCCGTGCCAGGGATGGTGACCAGGTAATAGGCTAGGACCTTAGCGTACGGACGTTCAGAAGAAGGCACATCTAACCCCGTGGGAAGGTCTCCTGACGCATGGTCCAAGAGGGACACGTGGTAGGACACCCGCTTCACTGCTCGCGTGTACATGGCGGACGTGTACACCTCCCCACCCAGGGACATTCTCACGAAGACGGCAGTAGCGAAAGCGAGAGGCGTCTCGCCATCGGAATGGGCGTCAGGCGAGGAATCCTTGCCAAACTCAGCATCATACTGCGGATTCATATCCACATCCAACGCCCAACCCGTTGGTGCCTTGGTGTGCATGGCCACGAATTTCAGTAGCTTTTGGAAGACCCCGCCGGATTTTAGGGAGTGCGCTACCTTTGCGCCACGAACCACCCACTTGCCAGCACCCATGAAATAGCAGGCAACCGTTTCATCATCGGCTCCTGGGTCCCTGAGCGCATTGTTGCCACGCTCCACAGAAGTCCGGGGCAGGGCATGCAGAGCGACAGCCAGCTTGTGCATGTCCCGTCTGCCTGGGTATTTCCTGTTGTACTCCTGTAGCGCCTGCTTCTCACAGAGGGCATTCATGATGGCCTCCACAGGCGAGTGCTTTATGCCACACGCCTTCACGATTCCCTTGGCCCGCTGTATTGCACGCTCCACCCACAACTCCATGGCGGCGCCTACCTCCCCCATATATGCTTCCTGCCGGTACAGGTGCACAGCAGCAAGCCGCATGTTGAACGTCATCATTTTCGCCGGCCCAGTGAGCTCCATAATTTTGGCATGCTCCCACAGATTGGCTTTCGCTGCCTCCCGGGCCTGCATGACATCCGCTTCGCAGCAGGCCTCCCCTGCTGCCACACTGCCGCGCACGTAATGCAGCACCGCCCGTCGAAGATGTTGCCACGCGTCCTCCATCTGGATGTTCCAGGTAAGCAGATCCTTTCCGAACACCAGAGGGCTGTAGTATACAACAAAATTCATGAAATCCTCCATGGTGTACATTCCTGATGCACCAACCACCCCCCTTCACGTTTTCTTATTAGCACCCAAAACCTTTCAATGGGCCAGCAACATACCTAGGGGGCAACCAGGCTGCCTGCCCCCATACACTACATACACACCCTGCTTTCATGTTGCCTGGGGCAGGGAACAAATCGGCATTATGTGAACTTCATCTATAGGAGAGCTCTGTGTATGCTAGTGTTCAAGGGTCGAGCGCACCAAAGTACTTCACCACGTCGTGGTATGGCCGAATAACATCATGCGGTGGTTGGATGTCTTTGGCCCTCGATTGAATGATATCCAGCAGCTCTTTCGGCAAACTCAGCCATGGGTGGGTGTTGCTACCCATCTTCCCCACAAGTAGCTTCAGGAAAGCCTTAACGACACCATAGAACACGCAGTGCCCAAACGGGTGCGCAATTGCCCGCATTGGATCGTAGTATGGGAGGCGCTCCAATGCCCCTCGCCCGTGTCTGCCGGTCGCGCATGCCGCCGCCTCGCCCGCCTCGGTTTTCCTCACCAGCTCTTGGTGCTGCCTTTTGCTTAGCATGAGTTCAGCATCATCCGCATAAACCTCTGTCTTACCGCTATCCGTTTTCCACCCATTCAGCTTCACCGGTACAGCGTATCCACGGAAATACATCCCTTTCCCTCCAGGGCCCGGCCTTCCCTCAAAAAGGCTGTACGGATCGGCACGATAGCTTGCTACTCCCATAAACCTGCCCATGGTACACCTCATTACCGTGTCCGCGTACACCACTCCAAGCACCACCTTCAGGGTATAGGATCTCTTTAGGAAGGCATCGTACACCACGAAAGGATTGCACGCATCCTCCCTCCCGTGCATCAGCTGCAACATCTCTTCCTCAAACAGCGACCATAACACCAGCGGATTTTTTTCCTTCTGTCTGGGCCCTTTCGTCATCCACAGATTCGCGTGATACTTATCATGCTGCCGCACCTGCTTGTCGGCATCCCCACACACCACTGCCTCTCACACACGATCGCTTCTACTTTCACTGTGCGTCCTAACATGTCATCCTCCCCCTGCGCCTGCCCGAATGCGCGAGAAAGGTTTGCATTCGTGGTGGACATCTACCGATATGTGAAGGTCTTCGCTCTTCACAACGGCCACCCCCATGGAGTAGCTTCTGCTCCCGCCCCAATATTCCCATCAGTTCATGATGGTGTGGCGGACGTTTAACTAGCGTCCACCCTCAGGTTCACCTCTCGGACTATCGCGTCTCCTCACGCAACAAGAGTCCATGTGTCGACGAGCGCGGTTATCACCCAAGCTTCCAGTGCAGGCTGCAGAAGGTGAGGACTGGTTGCGGGGGCACCCGATATCCGAGCTCCAGACTTGACAGTCGTCAGCCCCTGGAGACACCACCATAACACGATGCTCCGCATACTCAACGTTTGGGTCTCCGCCTGCAGGCGTGTCAACGCCAATAGGTTCCTCCAACAATGATCCATCGACGTCCTCGTGTTCATCAATAGATTTTGCTAACGCTGATGTCCAGAAATCATTCTGGAGACGGGCGTCGCGTCGTGCTCTGGCCTTGCAGAACTCAACATCCTGCATCCATGTTCGAATGGTGTGCTTAATATCAAAGTAGTAGAACCACTCACGCGGACGCAGCTTCTCCCCAGATGCTGTTTGGGTCACCTCAAACCGTTTCTCATGGCATCGACGGACAACCGCCCCTGCCGAGTCCCTCTCCAGCACCGCTCCGCACTCCTCCTCCTCGTTCCACTTCCGGGGGTCATTCTCTTTAGGGAAAGCCCGGCACCAATTTGGGCACACATGTACTGCGTGCGTCATGTGGCTTTGTACACCAAGGTACGTTCGCATGCGGTGGAGGCTTGTAGGCAGTCGACAGCGGCTCGCACCGCCCAGCAGCATGACCATTACTTGTAGGAACCGGTCAAATGATGCCTGCGACCATGCCTGCGAGATGCGCAACTCCATCAAATAGCACACCGCCTCCCCAAGCTTTATGGCATCCTCTCCAGTGTCTCCATCTATTAGTGGCTCAGTTAGCTCAAGGTGTGCGCACGGGTCAATATCTGGCAGCCACTCCAGACCGTCGTCTTCCTCCTCGATAATGTCTTGCAACAGGGCCGTGTCGTCCGCCTCCTGCCACATGTCGCCGTCATGCAGCGCCTCCTCGTCCACCGTCCATGCGTCCTTCTTCAGGGCCTACGATGTGCAGAGCCCTCCACGCAGTCCCAGTTTACTTCTACTGCATGCCGGGGGTTTAACCTGCATGCATCAGCAGCATCCTGGGTGGCACATATTTGAGCGCACTCAATCAGCAGGCAGGCGTGCATGCGTTCCCCTATCTTTAAAGAGAAGGCGTTACCTCCGTCAGTATGCTGTTCATCACGCTTGCTTCCTCCACTTGACTTTCAAACGCCTGGAGTAGCAGCTGTCGGTTTTCGTCCATTTCATTGTCGCTATCGTCGTCATCTACCCGTAACTGGGCTAAATCAAACCGCAATTGCGTTGGTAGGGTGTCGGCCCCGCCGTCGTCGCTATCCTCCTGGGCTTCGTGGGAGCCCGAAGCTAGGAGGGGTGGGGATGCTGGTTCATCGTTGCCACCCTCGTCACTGTCATGTTCTTCCTCGTGCATGCGCAAGGCAGCCCTAGCAAAGCAGGGTGCCTTTCTTACCCGCCCTCTCGTATCCACCTGCCCTCCCGCCTTCCGGATCCATTGCGTACACGTCTCCACCTCTTCTTTCTCCGCTGGCAGCGCTCGACCGCCACAGTCATGGCTACCTCGGTATCGGCGTAATGCGGAGCGCACGCTGCTTTTCGTCTTGAAAGCATCTCTGGCGATTATCATTAGGCTCTCCGTTGGCAGCAGCCCCTTTGTCCTCCCTCCCTGCACCAGCATTACTAATCCCTCCGCATGCGTGAGCGGGCGCATGGAGTCAGGGTTGACAGAAACAGGGGGAGAAGGTGTTCTAAACAGAACAACGTTGCCCTGGCGTGAGGCACCTGGCCTATGAAAGGGCCCTCGCATATGCCACTTGCACACACAACGCTTGCCGCAAAACCAGCAGATACCAATGCGACGAGCGTGTCAAGGCTGAGGAGCTTTCCTCCCATCGATCACGCCCACGCATGCAAAAAGGCAGCACGCAACATTCAGCAGGGAGAAGGCCGCGCACAACATGCATACTCATATCATAGTATGGATTAAACAGATAGCACAGAACCTGTACAACATCAGGTCTGGCTTGCCACCTATACGAGCACCTGTTTCATGATTAGTCTGTTATAAAAATTTTCTGTCCTACATTCACCCCCGGCTTCCCGGGGGCACAGGCTGTGCAGCCTCCTCCTACACCTACACGCCATGCTTGCGTCTCGCATTCCGGCAAGGTGCACGTGTTGCACGAATGACATTGCCTCTACTGTCTGCTGCACTCTGCTTCCTCTTCCATCAATTAGCGCTCCCAGAAGGGTGCCCAGCGTAGCTTCTTTGGACGCGGATCTTTGAAGCCCCCTTGATAGTCTGCAGGCTGCAATGCGACGGCACCAGCAGTGGGCCGTGCTTTCCACATAACCTGATAGTCCTCCGTGATGGATAACTCCGGGAGGCGCACAAATTTCATGGCCACCAGGGTGTCAAAATCAAAAGTCTCCACAGAGTAGTCGTTGTGAAAAATCGAATAGTCCATCGCCGCACGTGGAGGGTTTTCACCGTACTCTTCGTCCACACCAATGCAGTGGCAGCGCATAACCTCCGGGTGCCCAATGGCGCGCCACTCAGGGGGGGTATCGTGCTCAAAGCAATCCATGCCAACCATCACCTCGAGGTCCCGTTCAGTGCCTTCTCCATCGTCTTGATACGCCTGGTACTTCTCACCAAATGCGGCGTGCGACCACTCTTCTATGGCTTCCACCCCGAGGGCCGTTAGATCCGCCATGCGTTGCTTCCTGCGAATGGCAGGTGTGACGCCGGTGCGGACTGCGTGCGCCCGTCGACCGGCTGGCATAAGGCAGGTCATGTGCTTCGGGTCCTGGTTGTCCGCCACGGGCTCTTCAGCTTCTGCCATGCTCTTCTTGCATCGTGTGGTGCGGTTGGCTACCGGCGCCCGGGGAGCTGCTGCTCGCACCACCGCAGCGGTGTATGAGGCCTTGAATGCGGCACGCACTGCTGGCGACCCCTCAGCTCGTTTTTTTAGGTCCTTGGTCCATTGTGCCTTCAGGCGCTGTACTGCCTTCACCTCGTCCGGAATGTTGTGCTTGACGAAAACATTCTCAAACCCTGCCAGGAGCACCGTTTCAAATACGCACGACTCCTTCATGATGACCCGTTTCTTTGTCTCCTGGTGCACCCGTCGAATGTGCTGGGCAAGCACATCCTCCGGCAACTGCTGCACCTGCGGAAGTAGGCGCTGCACGTCGCGTTCCAAGTCCTCCAGGTAACTGGGCTCGCCTTTGGCAAACAGCTCACACAATTTCCTTTTGTTGGCTGCGCGGCCCCACGCCCGGACCGTCAGTGATTGGTGCGCACCCAGGAACAGCACCAATGGATGGTCATACGCATCAGCGAGCCTTCCACACCAGCACCGGGCTGAGCCGTGACGTATCCGCACCTTTTATGAGTGCTTCTCTTCGTTTTGCGTATGCTGCGTTCGCACGCGTAGTTGGGCTAGTGACAGGCGTCTTTGCCAGCCCCGAGGTTGGGGGGGGTGTCAGAGTTGCATCGGCTGGGGCAGGATGTCGGGCCAGGTCGACGGTTTCTGTGGGAACAGCTGGGCTTATAGTCCACTCCTGCCTAATTGCGTGCGCCTGCTGCAGCCCGTCTGCTGCTCCCCGACCCAACCCAGTACTCCTCCAGTCATCCCGGGATTCACGGGCAGCAGCTACAACTATGGCAGGCAGGTATGCGCACACTTGCATTGCATTCCTTGGGTGTTGGGGCTGTACCGGGTTCCCCTTGCGGCGGCGTCGGCGCTGCAGGCCTTCGGCCACCACCGAGCGGTGGCGACGGACTCCCTGGCGTCGCACATGCATCCACTACAACAGCCGCCTGCCGCACAAGACGGGCGGTGCCAAGCTTCCTCATCTTCAGGACCCGGTGTTGCCGGAGCACCCTGGCTCGTGTTCGGGGCGTCGTGTCCATGGTGGCTTCAGGCACCTCACCCGTTGCGGCACCAGCGGCCACTGCTTGGCCCTCGTGTTCGGTCGCCGCAACCAGCACGTCCCGCTCCTTGGGCGGAAGCCCCTGGCCGACATGCTCGTTCCCCGCAGGCTCCCAAGGCGGGAGTGGACGGTTGGTCGTCCGCTCCGGATCCACGTTGGCCTGCTCCTGACGTTCCACTTCTTCCGCGGAGAGCGGGATGACCAGGTGCGGCTTGTTTTTGATGATGGCCAACGCGTTGAACTCCCGACAAGCCTGCAGGTCCCGAGCTTGGAAGATGGCCATGTTGTTGTCAGACATCTTCAGCTCGGTTCTGCGGCGATTCACGAGCCGGTCCGTTACCTTCGCCTGGCTCTCCGCATAAGAGAGGTCGTGCCTTGTCTTCACGTGCTTCACCAACAGCTGGAACCGCTCACGCGCGGCGGAGCTCTTGTTGATCTCTCGCTTCCTGCACTCAATGAGCCGGTCCTTGAGGCAAAAAGCGGGGGGCACCAAGCGTATGCTGGACTCGATGTCGTAGTGAATCCGCTTCTGCCCCCGGTCGGTCCGCTGCTTCTTCGGCCCCTTCGCCTTTGTCTGCACCCAGCGAGCAACAAGTGACAAGTGGCACACTGCCTGCAAGCTACATGTGAAGCCATGAGTGGGGAAGGGGGCACGGATAGTTGCATGCATCGTCTACACGCGATTCGACGCACTCGGAACTAATAAATATAGCGTTTATATACATATATATATACACAAAGTGCCGGTTTAATCAACCCGGGTCGTCAAGCACGGTCCAAAAAAACTAATAAATGGCTGGTGCTACTCTTACTGCCCGGCTAGTTGCCGCAGACGGGTTTGCTGTGCAATGAGCCGGGGCATGTCATCAATCAATCTCTGAGTGGCGCAATGTTCCTCCGCCGTCCCGGCTTGTGCTAGCTTTTGCGCCAGGCGGTTATCCACCCCCGTAAACAGCTCCTCGGGGATGGGTTCCTCATCCCAGTTGCCACCCGGGTGTTCAAAGTAGCGGTTGCATACAGGACATCGGCGGGCCGTGCGCCTCTGGTGGTTCATGATTCCCTGGTAACACTCCCAACAGAGGCAGGCGCGGCAGCCATTGAGCCGGAGTCTGCGTCTCGGCGGGGTATCCACCACCCCGGCCTCTCGCTGGCCATTTGGGTCAGCCGGGTTGTACGCCATGGCGCACACCACGCAGGACCAGGGGCCATGCCCGCACAGGGGGAGATCGTTGCGCACTCGGACTGGGCGGTTAGCGCGCATGATGAAATTGCGGAACATGGGGAGGGCGTGGATGGTGGGGTTGCTGTGAATCCCCGTCACCGGCTCCCACGTGGTGGTGTGGTCGTGCCATAGCACCTGGGCATGTACTTCCCGCGGGCGGCCTCTTTCTTCAAGGCGTTGCACCGCTATGACTTCTTCCACTGGTCCCAACTGCGCGCAGGGGCAAACCCAATTCATGCGGATGAATTTCAAGATTGTTCCTGTACAAGGCAGACCTCAACAAACAATTGCCGCACAGACAAGCGGGCAAACAGCGCGCGGATGAGGAGCTTTCCTCCCGTCGCAGCCATCGACCTCCGCAAAGCCCAGGTGCGCAGCACAGTACATGCACCATCTCACCACCAAGGAAACGAAATTCAAGGTGTGCTCCCCCCTTGGCGCGCGGTTGAGGAGCTATCCTCCCGGCGCACCCTTGGGTGTGCATACCTCAACAACCGAGGTGCACTCGGGTCAACTGCTGCACTTGATTATATAAAACATTTTATCTGATAAGTATGTATGTGTGTACTAATCAAAAACGGTCCAGCGCGTCCGACAGCTTGGACAACGGACCCCCCGACTGTCCGCGAACCGCGCTAATCTGCCTACGCAGTGCAGGCAAAGGCAAATGTTACAGCTGCACCCTAGGGGCATCCATGGTGTTGCGACTTCCTCGGGTCCGTAATTAAGAGGGTGCTCCATGCAGATTACGCAGACGGGCATTAACTCATCCAGCAGTGCATTGCGTTCGCGCTCCAACTCCAACTCCGACTCCAACTCCCGCTCATTGCCGATGACGCAGGAGGGCAATAACTGTGCGAGCAGTGCCTCGCGTTCCAACTCCAACTCCCGCTCTAACGCCTGCTATGGACGCACGCAACCCACAGGGGTCTAATGGCTACATGGTTACAATGCACAGGGGTCTAATGGTTACATGAATGTGTTCATGTTACATATGTTACATGAATGTGTTCATGTTCTATCGCACAGTCTTGTTCACAGGTCCTCCTCACTACAGTCGCTACCATCGCCATCGGTCTCTACATCGGACGGATCAAATTTTGTTGGGCACTCTTTCTCCGACGCCACAACGTCTTCGTACTCCCACCAGTTCAAGAAGCAAAAGCGGCCCCATTCCTCGACAACCTCCTTGTCGTAATGCTTGACCACGACGTAGCCGTTTGGTGGCCGCATGCCGTACTCCCGATCGTATGAGCCTTCGGGAACATCCTCGGAGGGAGCCGGGGTCCATACGTGATTCGGGACAAACTTCACGATCTTCCCCGGTATCATCCAGGGCGCTGGGACAAATCTGCTGTTCTCCAGCGTGACCGCCCGATGGAGTTCCACCGGCAAGACGTCCCCGGTCTTCGAGTTGCGCCACGCCAACTGCCACATCAGGCACCAGGAGTTCAGGCAGAGAGCAAGCTGCTGGGCGCACCTGCATCTACATCTAGCGTACTCACTACAAGCCAGGTACCACATCTCTACAGCTAGTGAGGACTCAGGCGTCCATGGGACGCACCTAACGTGATGAGGGGGTGCTTCATCACTAAGCGGTGTTACCCTCACACCCTTTGCCCTGCACCCTTGCCCCTTTGGTTTTTTTCCCCTTTGCCTTCTCCTCTGCTCGCCGAGCGCGTTGTAGTAGTTCAGCTTCCCCACGATCCTCTGCTTCGAGCTCCGCCATCGGCGCAATGCGCATGAAGTGCCCGGGGTAGCCATCCCCAGGCGGGAGATGCAGGACGCGGATCGGAACCGTGCTGATGAGCTCCACGCCATTCGGTGGGCACAAATGCACCATGCTGAAAGGCGCTACAGCAGCGGACATCGTCACACCCGTGTGAGGAAAAGCCGCTTTGGCATCCACCGGAGGCAAAATCCGGTAACACTGGATAACCCGGCCGACCATGGCAGCGAGCACCAACAGGCTTTCCGTGTCGTGGGCTTGCTTTCTCCTCTTGAGAGATAAGGCTTCCGGGGCGGTCTCGCTCAGCCACGGAAAGAGATGCTTGTACTCTCTCTGGTAGTCCACGAGCGCGGAACGCATCTTCACCACGTGGTAGTTTAGGCCCTTACGTGTAAGCTTTGTCATGCCATCGACATACGGACATATCGCCCGGAGCCAGCAGTCGCCATCCGCCGTCACATCCCGGAGCTTCAAGCCGTCCTTCGCCAGGTACTCGGCGACCTCCTGCATGGACGCGAAGCCCTGTTCCCGCGCTGGTTGCGCTTCGGTGAGTCGGCGACGCGCCGCCGGCATTTGCATCTGGTCAGTGGTCACCTTGCCATAAGGTGAGGTATATGTCCTGCATTCCCACGCCGCTTTATACTCCCCTAGGGGCTCCGTGGTGGCGATGTCCAGCACCATGGGCTGCTGGGTATCCCGGTAGAAGCCCTGCAGGTGATGCTCCACACCGTCAGAGCCATACACCATGTACGTTCGTCCAGCCGAGGAGGGCCGAGTCATTCCAACAACTTCGGCGGGTGGTGGCGGCACCGCTTCCTCTGATGCAGCAGCAGCATCTTCTGGAAAAGCTGGAGATGTTGCGGTTTCGGCCTCTTCTTGGAGTGATGGCGACACTGCTTCCTCTGATGCTCCTGCAGCAGCATTTTCTGCAGAAGCTGGAGCTGGTGCGGTTTCGGCCTCTTCTTGGAGTGACGGCGACACTGCTTCCTGTGATGCTCCTGCAGGTGCATCTTCTGGAGAAGCTGGAGCTGGTGCGGGTTCGGCCTCTTCTGGGAGTGAATGCTGCCCTGCTAAAGATGCTGCTGCGGTTTGGGCCTCTTCTGGGTGGGATGGCGGCACTGCTTCCTCTGATGCAGCAGCTGCATCAATGGCTGTACACCTCCCTCCTAGGCAGGGATGCACCGCACGCATGTGTAGTTCGCCGCCATCCCACCCAGGCGCGCTTTGTTTTCGGAGGCCATGCTCAAAGATACAGTTACACCGGCACGCAAATGCCGGTTTGTTCTGATCCCAGGAGTGGGTGATGGCAGCCGCCACCTTTATAGCGAAGGCCGTGCTGGGGCACGCAACGATGCCCTCTAAGGTTGGATCCAGCATGCCATGCTCATCAAACAGCTTTCGGGGGGGGGGCTTTTGGTCGCTGAAGGCGTTCGCGGAACCGCTTGGCATCGCGGGCTTCTTTCTTGGAACTCTTTCTCCTCCGTTTCCGCTTGCCCGCAGCATCCAGTGGTGTTGCCTGCTGGGTTTCCGCCGCCCGATGCGGCACCTCTGGCTGCATGTCAGCCTGCATATCTGGCGGATCCCGCTGGGCTTCCGCCGCCCGATGCGACGTGTCTGGCTGCACGTCTGGCTGCATGTCTGGCGATTCCGCCGCCCGATGCTGCATGACTGACTGCACGTCTGGCTGCATGTCTGGCGATTCCCGCTGGGCAATGTCATCCAGCAACTGCAGCACGGGATGTGGCGGTTCTGAAGAGGGAACTGTCCTCCGGGCAGCCACCCACACCGCAAACGCCACAGACTGGGCCGTCGGGCAAGTCAACCCCATCTCCTTGAAGATCGGGTGCTCGTGGAAATCGGGAACGGTAGAAACCTGAACTGGCGTCGCTGACAGGTCAACCGGTTGCTGCTCCTGAAGCTCCGCTGGCCGTGGAAGGCGAAACTGAAGGTTCTTCAGGCGGGCGCGCGCCTCAGCGCTGATATCGGCATCTCGTCCAAAGGTAGTCCTGAGCTTGTTGCAGACCATGGCCACATCCGCAAAGTTCACCACAGCCCGCGCTTTTGCCTCCTCTGGGGACATCAGCTGAAAGGTGCTGAGGGGGGCAGCATGGAGAGGGTGGAGAGCGTGAATCCTGAGCGGCACCTGCATACCAGGCTGCAATGTTTGCCGGAGGTCGTGGCAGCTGCCGCACATAACATGGCCAATTTGCTTCAGCTCGGTCCCCTCAATGGCATGCTCACAAAGCTGGCATGCGTACACCCGGGGCAGTTGCTCATAGCTCCCTTCAAAAAGAATGGCCTCCCTGCATGCAAAGCATACCATGCGCACCGGCAGGCCATACATGTCGCGAACCTGGTGCGGCAAGGTGTCCACGGTGTTTTCGAGGTCAATCGCCCCATTTGGGAGAAAGGTCATTGCACCGAAGATGCTGAGGGACAGCGACCGCTGATGTGGGAGCGTCCGTAGGCAGGCCGCAGCCTCCGGATCCCCACAAATCGGGAAAAGCTTGCCAGGGCACACTCCCCGGTGGGCGAGGTGGGTGGATGGCCACATCATCATCCACCCAGTACCACCACCTAGCCGCGCACGTTGGAGAGGGTGCCCGGTGGGGTATCCTTGGAAAGGCGCAGGCAGCCCGTTCTCGTACACACTCTCCACGGATTCCGGCATCACCTCCGTGAAGGCCTGATCGTCGAGACACAGGATTGCCGAAAAGGTATGGAAGCCCTTCTCCACGGGCACCGGCTCGACCCCGGCACGGTGCTCCATCGCCCCAGGTGAGATGTCCCTATGGGCTAATTGGGTCCCACTGCCACGCGTGCGCCCAATGATGGCGGGGCCCCCGTAAAATGACAACTTTCAAAACTGACGAGGTTACGAGGTTACGAGGACCCAAGATTTTCAAAATTATACGTGGTTTAATAATGCCACCACTGTGAAGGACCCATGAATACAACTGGTTAAAACGGCCCTAAAAATTGGAGAATTTTATTGTATACGTTTCTTGAAAAAAGTATTTTATGAGACTCCCTTGATATTTTATTCCGTTTGAGTACGTTATGACTTTTCTATGTGACAGCTTACAACATAATTACAACATTATGACTTTTCTGTGGGCCAGCTTACAACATAATTACAAACGACAAACCAAGTTTGGCAATTTTTGCACCTCAATACTAACGCAGCGGAGCTGCCCCTTCTCGACTCGCGCAAAACTTTCCTCAGGCTATTCTCACACCTCAATACTAACGCAGCGGAGCTGCCCCTTCTCGACTCGCGTAAGACCTTCCCGTTAGGCTTCTATTCTGCATCGGCTGTTGGCTAAGTTGTGCCGCGGCAAAAACTGAATCTTACAGCTCTTCATCCTTTGGGACCTTCCCGCTTACACGTGGCCAAAATAGCAAGAAGGTCCTAAGGCGCCTCGTACTTGCGGAGGACATACTCCTCGTCACCCTCCACCATCTTTTGCAGGGCGCTGCTCAGGTGGAAAACGGCTGACAAAAAGTTCGTCTGTTTCTGCTCGTATCCAAGGAAGCAGCGTCCCTTGCGTAGGGCCGCTACCCCCGCGCTGCCGGACCCCATGAATGGGTCCATCACCACCTGCCCACCAGAAGAGGTGTACCTTTCCACCAAGAACTCCCCCAATTCCACACTCTTCTGTCCCACCACCAGGGTCTTCCCAAGCTCGTGGCAGGGTCCTTTCAACGCGGCACAACCAGCAACGTGACAGTTATGCTTGAATGTGCCGGTAGAATGCAAGGCCTGGAAGGGAAGGGCATATTCCTGGAACTCCTCCATGGCTTCGTCACAAATGGTTTTCACCGCATCAGAAGTCTTCTTGGTTGACCAGTTCTCTGCGGCTCCATGGGCCTTGACGTTGTCCTCAATGGTCTTCTCCAAGGCTTGGTACTCAGTCACCGACAAAGGGCCCAGAACATTTCCACAAAAGAAATTGGTTAGAGTTTTCACTCCAGCAAGTTCCACAAGATCTTGTGCGCGGGTCACCACCGCCTTCCTGTAGTCTAGCTTTGGCTTGTTCAGCGAGCGTGCCAGTGTCGTGTACAGGTGCCCCGAAGCAACCGGTGTGTTCCCTCGGACCTCCGTCTGCCGGACTCCATCCAACAACACAAAGCCCGGCATGTTCTTGTACACCTGTTCAAACAACAACGTCCAAATGTGATCCGGGGTTAAGTTCATATTCATTCAATCAGGAAAATGACCAAGGTACCTTCAGACGGTTCTTCGGGGCCTCGTGGTTGATGTTGTTGATTGCCGTGATGTCCCCCATTGCAAACACAATGGCTTCACCATCAGCCTTCCCCAAGTCATGCTTTTTACTTTCCTCCGGCAATGCCGCGTTGAAGTCGTAGATCGTGCTTATTGCACGCAGGGCCGCACCCCAATCAACAGCCGTGTTGTACCCGGTGTCCTTCTCGTCACCCCACGGCACGTCCGTGATGACCGCCGCGATCCCAACTCCCTCCATCAAGGTGGCATGCAAGTCCTTGCCAATCTCCTCGTACGTTCCTAAAACCAACGTAAGTAAGGGAATGCCTGTGTGTGGAAACCTTTGTAAGTCCGCGAACGCACTTCACCGAAACCCCGACCACTATAGCCGCAAGGGGTGAAGTTCTTACCTGCTCCAATTATAGCACGGGATGTCAGTACGATGGGGTCTTGCACCGCTCCCGCCAGCTTGTGTTTGCGCAGTCGGAACATCACCTTCGGGTCGTCTTCTGTCTTCTTCTTCTTTGCCTGTCCTCTGGCCGCTTTCGCAATTTCATTTGAAGCGCGGACTACAACATGCACGATGTAATCCTTCTCGTACTCCAAAGACGACCATCGCTCGGCGATGAAACTCATGAGTTCTTCCGACCGTGTCTCATCAAAGAATGGCTCCGTGCCATTACGCAATGCACCACCCATGGGCAACACCTTGTTCAATGTCACGCTGGTGAGGTCTAGTGGCTCGGGAGCAACTTCCTCTTCCGTTTCCTTCTCCTCCACTACTGCCTCCTGCTTCCGCTCTTTCTCCGCCCGTACCTCTGCGGCCTTCTCCTCCAGCTTCCTTTGCAATCTCTCTGCCACCTCCTTGTCATGGGCTTCCTTTTCCTCGAGTTGAGCTGCGATCTCATCCATCTTGTTTCTGCAAACACTTAACCGTGTATAAGTGAGGTGGGTGCTGGGGTTACCTTTTAAATATACAACCCAACAACACTCACCGTTCATCCTTGAACTCTTGGTTCCTTTTCTCCTGCCTGCTGAGTGCCTCCGCGCGAGCCTCAAACTCCTCAAGCTTCTTACGATCTTCATTCCTTTTCAGTCGGGCCTCTCGGTCCTCTTCCTCTTCGTCTGAGAGACTGAAGTCATCGAGTTCCATCTCCATGTCAGATCCACTCTCCGGGGCAGACTCAGACTCGCCCTGCTCCTCCTCGCCTTCCGAAAGGGTGTTCGTCTCCACACTAACCTCCTTCCAACGGCAGTGGTCAATGTACCTCTTCACCGCCTTCTTGATGAAAAGGTCCTCCTTCCCACCAAGCCGGCCCGTGTTTGCAGCCGAAGGTGGCTTCAGGTTGTCCGCCTGAAATTAAAAGAATATTTTTAATGGTTGACAAAAGAATGGTGAACTAATCCTTAAACAGCTATACGTACCTCTCCCAACAGAACACTGTCCAGTTTGCCTGCGTGCAAGCTATCGATCCATTGGGTAGCCTTCTCCGTGTCCGTGACCTTTCCACCCATGGCATGGATGTGTGCCACCGTACTGGTCCTCATCCAGAATGCAGTACAGCAATCCGTAAAGGATCTAGGAGACGTGATGACCCGAGAAGGCTTTGGTGAGCCCTCCACCGCCTTCAGTTTCTTGCTGTCCGTGATCTTCCTCACACCGCCTCCCACAGTGTTCTCCACGAAAGGTAAGCTCTTTTTGCACTCCTCGAAAACAAGAAGTTGCTGGGCCGGGGTGAGCCTCTCCAACTCCTTGTTAGAGTACAACGAGTCAAAATTAAGGCAACACCCTTTACCAAGAGCGTTGCAGCAGAGGCGGATGATTTCCTCAATCTTCGGCTTGTCCTGCAGGTAATCCTGAATCTTCAAAAGCCGAGTGAAGAATCGTTGATCAAACTCCGGGCTCTGGTACTGAGCCAGAAGGTCGGTGGACTTGACCTTCTTTTTGGTGGACTTTTGAAAGGCCAGGATGTTCCACCTGCATCAAAAATAAAACTGAGTACCAAGAGTTGAAAAATAAAAAGCTTACAGAAGACTTAAAATATCTTACTTGAACATTGAGTAGTCCTGGGAAAAAGTCCTCGCCTTTGACCCGGAATCATTCACAGAGATCTTAGCAACGGCCAACGTTGTAATCTCATCCAGAGTAAGAAGCTCGTCCAAAATGGTAGCATCGTGTGTCTGAAACATCTTTTCCCCCGCGTTGACTTCTTTACGACGGAGAAGGCATCCATTGTTGAAAGCGTGTTCGTAAAAAGCGTGACGGCCATGGCCGTCGATGCAAACATATTTAAAGCTGAAAGGCAAACATAATTTTCAATAAAAATACACGTTAAAAGTCTTAAAACCCCCTGTCTAAAATGCTACGCCTACGTCTAGTAATTTCTCTGTTGATCCTAATTCTTTCAGCTTCTCGGTTCATTGCACGTCTTCTTTGAAAGGCGCGCACGCCTCTAAACAAATCTCTGCAACAAATTAAAAGACAACAAAGAAAACTTTAGGAGCACACAATCAGTAAATAGAACTCCATGCAAGTTCAGACTTCTGACATTAATGTTAAAACAGGCGGGATCAACTGTTTTTCCAGGAAATATTGCTGCATCGGCTGACTTTTGACATTAATGTTAGAACAGGCGAGATCAACTGTTTTTCCAGGAAATATTGCTGCATCGGCTGACTTTTGACATTAATGTTAAGACA
>LGRX02015902.1:0-14415 GCA_001247695.2 Cymbomonas tetramitiformis | reverse complement strand
GGTGTTGGACATACGCGCGTCATCGTGGACAAGTTCATGTTCTTCCAGCGAGGCGGCCACTGAGGCAGCCGACGTTGACCACCGTGCACTGCAGCGAGGCGGCCACTGAGGCAGCCGACGCTTATCACCACGGACTTCCAGGTGTTGGACATACACGCGTCATCGTGGACAAGTTCCTGTTCTTCCAGTGAGGCAGCCGACGTTGACCACCGTGCACTGGCAGATAGGCGCACACAGTTCGTGGAGCGTAGTGACCGTGAGGCAGGCGCACACACACACAGACAGGAGTTGGACTGTGAGCCCTGGACTTTGGTTTGAGAGGATTTTGGCAGACACATGGAGTGCAGTGGTCACGAGCACTCGCACACAAAGGTTGGGCCGATAAGCCCAGGATCACATCGTATCACACATGGGGAGGCGGCACGGCACACTGTTGGCGCGCACCTTGGAGGTAGCACAGCGCATGGCTGGCGCACACTTGGGGATGATTACACAGCACCACAGACTCAGAGCTAGGAGTTCGCGCAACGGCCACACAGTACACATGGTGGGACCATGACACCACAGGTGGGCACGCACAGTGCGAGGAGCACTAGCTCACGCAGGCACACGCGTAGAGCACCATGGTTCAGATGCAGTGTTTCGTGTTTGCACCAGAGCTGGAGGGGCAGTGCGTTGACGTCATCACTGTTGACTTGGAGGCCATTGTTGCAGAGCTGGAGGGACTCTCGTTTTCATCATTTGCACCAGAGCTGGAGGGGCACTGCGTTGCCGTCATTACTGTTGACTTGGAGGCCATTGTCGCAGAGCTGGAGGGACTCTCGTGTTCATCATTATCACGAAGATCTCAGGCACGACGCCTCCACCACGGAGTTGGGAGCAGCTCACCTTCATCATTGACTCAGAGGCACTACGCCTCCATCGCAGAGTTGGGAGCGGCTCACCTTCACCGCGACGTTCATCGAGGGGGACTTGGAGGTGGGGTGCGCCATCACCATACACTGGGAGGCGGCACAGCACACTGTTGGTGCACACCCAGGAGGTGGCGCAACGCATTGGTGGCATACACAGCTACAGCACACCTCGGTCAGTGTAGAGCTGGAGGGACGACACGCCGTTGATGAGACACTGGGGGTGGTGGATACACAGAGTAGTGGACTTTTATATCACGCTGGCACACGGTGAGTTGCTGGCAGGTGCACACTATGTATTGGTGAGCCGGTCGCATCAGACACCCACACGCTTGACGCGGATGCGTCATACAGATTTGGTGGATATATTGACATGGAGTGCACAGCGCCACACCACACTCAGAGGAGGAGCGGTTGCAGCAGGGCTGAGGGACACGCTTGGCAGAGGGTGCACTCGGTGAGACGCCGGAGCACACACATATTGGAGGCGCAGAGCCTGGAGAGTGCGATACATCACCACAGACTTGGAGCTGCAGCAGGCTGCCACCACATTGGCAAACACATGACGGTTGGTGGGTTGAGTTGCAGTACACAGCTACCGGGGGACACGCGGGCATTGGAGCAGACACTTGGAGATGTGCCTGCACACACTTGGCGGCTGGCGAGTCGAGACACACGCAACACTGGGTGACACACGGTTGACACCACTGGGGCACACTGTGACGGTGAGCGCACGATGCGGACAGTTGGCGCACACACCAGGGTGGTGGGCGTAAGTCATACATGACACACCACACCTACAGGAGCATGACACGTCACGCCCAGCGGCACATCTAGTGCACAGACACAACAGATGGGTGGGATCATTCAGTGGGCCAGCTCAGTTACGCACACGGCAGATCTCACAGAGGACGGAGTCACGGGTGGCAGAGCATTTTGTGGCTCAGATAGCATACATCGTGTAGAGGATGAGCCGCTGCCTTATCAGACCACCTGGCAGAGCGAGCACTTTGAGAGGAGCACCCGTAGCTGTGTGGCGTCTGGCATCACCGACGAGCACTTTGAGAGGAGCACCCTTAGCTGTGTGACGTCTGGGCATCACCGACGAGCACTTTGAGAGGAGCACCCGTAGCGTTGTGGCGTCTGGGCATCACCGACGAGCACTTGCATCAGTGTGACGTCGGACATCATTGACGAGCACTTGAGGCGGGGGCAGCAGCTGCACATCACCTTCGCAGACTTGGGGGGGGAGCACCAGTAGCGCGTCACCTTCGTAGACCTCAGAGGGGCGGTGGCAGTACGTCACTTCCGCTGACATGAGGTGGCAGTAGCCTTCACGCGCACACACAGTACACGCAGGCGCCGGAGCACAGGCCGTCGAGGAGGACTCGCAGGAACAGTGCAGCGCTGGAGGGACAGTCGTGAACGCCACCACTACTACAGGGTTGGAGGGATGACACGCCCTCATCGCGGGCTCGGAGGTAGCTCGCCACCGTCGCACACCTGAGGTTGGGGACGCGCTCGCCATTATGGCAGGCCTAGAGGCCACGCATTATCATTGCAGCCGTGGGAGAGAGACTTGGCCTGAGGCTCGGAGAGAGCAGCCGCAGTTCAGCAGTATTGTGACCGTGGAGTTCGTGGAGCACACTGACCTTTGGAGCTTGTTGGCGTGTCGCAGAGCACCCATTGCTGAGAGGATTTTGACAGGCGCACGGAGCGCAGTGGCTTGGTTCGATGGCCACACGCGTTTGCACACAGAGGTTGGATCGAGGACCGTGGCGTCACACTTTATCGCGCGCGCTTGGAGAGGTGGCGCAGCACGCTGTTGTCACGAACCGCGGAGGGGCACAGTGCACCACCGTCACCCACCTTGGTCATACAGAGCTGGAGGGACGGCACACGATCGAGGACACACTGGAGCTGGTGGGCAGCTGAGCAGTGGTTGGAGTTGTGGTGCACAGAGCAGACACCTGCACACGCACCTGATACGTGGAGGGAGGTCGCAGCAGACATCCATTCGCTCGCGTGGGACGTGTACGTCACGCACAGCAGGAGGAGCAGCACAGTGCTGGAGGGACGGCTCCTACGCCGAGCTCGCTCACGCTCACCGAGCACTTGGAAGGGCAGCATCACCATTTGGCACTGGCCAGGATTTTTCAAAATTTGATTAAAAATTTGGGCGAGTTTTTGGCCTGAAAAAAATTTCAAAATTTGATCAAAATTTGGGTGCGTTCTTCAAAATAAGTCAAAATTTGATTAGAAGATGTAAAAAAATAGAATAAAAATATGGGCGGGATTGGTGAAAAATCTGGGGGGATATCGAATATGTCTCCGCGATCGCGATGGCTGCTGTCATTCCCATACTTTACACGTCGACGTGAGACGTGACACGGACGGATACCGCATTACCGCCGCAATTCAAGTTCTGATCTTCTCATCAAGTATCTTCAAGGCAGTCAAATTGTGAAAGTGAGGCCATCCGAGAGTTCTCAGCATTCGGAATGCCTGTCCTATCTCTCGTAGCAGCTTATTCTGATTCTTCCGGAGAGGATTTCGATGGTGAAACAAGCTTGCGCCCTGTCCACCTGCATTGCCCTTGTTGCCCTTGCACCGACAAGCAAGGTAGCCCCTCCAAACCTCAATTGTGATGCCTAAGCAAAACCTATTGCGTGTCGTAGTCTCAGAACCGGTTTAATTAGTCTTGAAACCTGTTATCGATCATATTTCATATAGGTTTTACAGGTCTGAAGGTTGCCAATAAGTTGCCAAGCTGAACAAAGTAGTATGAAATAGGTTCTTAGGCCAATTTGGGTGATTGCAAAAGAAATAGGGGCCTAGGGCAAGCGGCTCCGCGTCTCAGCGAACCGGTTTGGGCGTGTATGGGGCCCGCGAGATCGGCTAATTATTGAAAAAAATTTAGGAAAAATTTAGGGGCCTTTTCAAAAAGGGAGGAAAATTTTAGGTGACTTTAGGAAAAATTTCAAAAAA
Organism: Cymbomonas tetramitiformis; assembly: GCA_001247695.2. Lineage (NCBI taxonomy): Eukaryota > Viridiplantae > Chlorophyta > Pyramimonadophyceae > Pyramimonadales > Pyramimonadaceae > Cymbomonas > Cymbomonas tetramitiformis. The sequence goes on along the minus strand of LGRX02015902.1, from coordinate 10,516 downwards.
AATTTTGGGTCAATTTAAAAAAAATGTGGGCCAGAGCCAAATCACCATTGAGGACGTTGGTACCTTTGTGTTGGAGGGACTTCACCTACGTGCACTCAGAGCGCAGACTCCGACGCTGACACGCAGAGGTGGCACGCCACCATTGCATAGTTGGAGGGACGACATGTCCTTATTGTGGGCTCGGAGGCAGCTCATCACCATCGCAGACCTGGTAGCAGCAGCAGCAGCAGCAGCGCGTCACCATCGAGAGCTTGGAGACAGCACACGGCTGCCACGTACTTGGAGGTAGGGCATCATCGATATACATCATGGACTTCATCATCATAGACGTGGAGCTGTATCGCACTGCCACCACGCTGGCAGGCACACATGGCAGCACACTCAGACCACGATGTGTGGCACCGACGCACGGACAGCGTGCACACTGCTGAGCGCAGAGCTCAGGGACTACGACACCTACATGGCTGGCGAGTTGAGATATACGCTGGAGCAGACACTAGGACATGTGCCTGCACGCACTTCGAGGACATCACAGCAGTACACACTACTGGGCGCACGGCGCGGGGGCTAGCATTACTGATGTTGCACACAGCAGTGAGCACACTGCACACGAGAGTTGGCGGATTGAGCCACAGTGCGCAGACAGAGGTCACGCATACACAGCGACTGGGGGATACGCTAGATCAATCAGGTGAGAGAGCCATGCGAGGCAGGATCACCAGGCAGCACTACTGCCATCTTATGGGACTGCCATGCGAGGCGAGAGCACCGGGCAGCAGCACTGCCATCTACGACAGTGAGCACACAGTCCAGACAGTTGGCACACACGAGACCATGCGGGGTGAGAGAGCCACCACCACTACAGGGTTGGAGGGATGACACGCCCTCATCGCGGGCTCGGAGGTAGCTCGCCACCATCGCACACCTGAGGTTGGGGACGCGCTCACCATTATGGCAGGCCTAGAGGCCACGCATTATCATTGCAGCCGTGAGAGAGAGGCGGAGCACTCTGGGGTTGTTGCGTCATCATCATGGGCTTGGAGCTTACACACCACTATCACTGAGCTGGAGGACAGCTCATCTTTATCATCAACATATGCTGGGGGACACATCAGCAGAAGACGGTTGGCGAGCCTTGAGAACACGCACTTGCGCCGCCGTATGACAGATGCATGTACGTATTGGTGGTTGAGCACGAACTGGTGGCATCACGATGCCTATCAGAGCGCACTGCACAGATAGCAGGCGCACACATCAGCAGAAGATGGTTGGCGAGCCTGGAGAACACGCACTTGCGCCGCCGTATGACAGATGCATGTACGTATTGGTGGTTGAGCACGGACTGGTGGCATCGCGATGCCTATCAGAGCGCACTGCACAGATAGCAGGCGCACACATCAGCAGAAGGAGGCTGGCAGCCTCGAGAACACAGGGAATTATGATGGCTACGCTGGGATCCAGGGCGTTTGATTCATGCTTTGAGCGCAGATACTGGGTACAGTCGTTCGTAGCGTTGGGACTATCTCAGATGAGAAGTCACAGGCCATGGGCTGCAGCGCAGGCGAGTCGCACAAGTCCGATGCGGATTGTGTGGCAAAATGCCAGTTTGAAGGTGGTTGGCGAGCCTCGAGAACACGCACTTATGATGGCTACGCTGGGATCCAGAGCGTTAGTTTGATTCATGCTTTGAGCGCAGATATTGGGCACAGTCGTTCGTAGCGCTGGGACTATCTCAGGTGAGAAGTCACAGGCCATGGGCTGCAGCGCAGGCGAGTCGCACAAGTCCGATGGATTGTGTGGCAGAATGCCAGTTTGATTATGGTTGGCGAGCCTTGAGAACACGTATGGCAGTGACGGACAGCTTGGCCCAAGTGGAGAGCTGGCGGTTACTCAGCGCACTGCACAGATAGCGGGCGCACACAGTGTATGGTTGGCGAACCTTGAGAACACGCACTTTGGCATCCACGGTACAGGTGTACGTACTGGGGGGCTACTTTGTTATGGCAGAAGACGTATAGCTCGGAGAGCTGGTGGATACAGCACCTGCTGCAGTGAGCACAACACACGATGTGGACTTCATATGGTCAGATCACCACCGTTGCACAGGCTTGGGGGAGAGCTGGCACATGCTTACATCTGGGACTTGGTCGTGAGCTGGGGCTTCACATTGTTTGAGCCTATCTTGTCGGGCGACCATGTCTACGAGCGGGATCACATCGAGGAGATATTTTCATCATTATGCCTTGCTGGCCTTCGCGGACAGCTTGTTCACAGCACGGCAGGAGGGATGTTAGATGAAAATGCACCCGCGAGACGACTTACTGAGACATTTGAGGACAGCGATGAATGTCATGCCGAGCACGCACACATATATACTACGTTGTATCATACCGCAGAGCATCGATATGTCATCTGATGGTTTATTTGGTGACTGAGGAGTTACAGCATCTCTTGACAGTAATTTGAGTGTTTGTCCCACCATGTGCACGCGTTTGCGACAGCTGTAACAAACCCCGGCTTTTCATGGTACCGCGCCGGGTTTGTCCAGCTGGTGACACATTGTGACACAGGTGTGACGTACGCATGACCGATTATCGTATGTGGCACTGGCGATGCAGACTGCTGATGACAGTTTATGGCTGGTTTCAGATGTGACACAGAATGCAGAGTACAGCCGATGGTGCATGTGGCAGATGTTTGGATGACGACTGACGACGTTGGCACGATCGTAGGAGGCAGTGAGATAATGTGACACAGATGGTGATCGCGCAGAGGTGAGAGCGCGATGCGCGGACAGGTGACTGGTAGTTTGGAGGTCACGAGACAGATTTGTGGAGATGATATCAGGGAGTCCGGACGGAGAGCTTTCCAGTAGCTCTTTTTCCAATTTCCCACTCACTGGATTCGTGGGCAAACGCGCAGCGTATATCAGTGTATATATATAGAGAAGCAGTTTTACTCACTTGAGAGTGGGGACCCAGACGCCTGAGTCTGGGTCCCCCACTGTGGCAGGTTGACTCGCGTTGCGGATGCGCGTTGCTCTTTGTGTATGAATGAGCGCAGGATTAGCGCCTAAGACAGTTGTGAACACTTCTTGGTTCTGTAATTAGCTGATATGTTATTATGGACAGAGTGAGACAGTATATTTGAGGCTGAATGTTAGATGAAAATGCACCCGCGAGACGACTTACTGAGACATTTGAGGACAGCGATGAATGTCATGCCGAGCACGCACACATATATACTACGTTGTATCATACCGCAGAGCATCGATATGTCATCTGATGGTTTATTTGGTAACTGAGGAGTTACAGCATCTCTTGGCAGTAATTTCAGTGTTTGTACCATCATATGCACGCGTTTGCGACAATGTTATGTCGGATTTGCGACTAATCCTAGCACTCATAAATACTCTGGCGAGATTAGAAAACCCAGTCCGAACAGACACTGCATCAACACTATATTGGGCAGGCAAACACAATATACGGTGAACGATATGTGTAATGGGTTGAATATATATATCCCTAATACCATATACATTGCATACGGTATAGCATAAAATGGCGAGCCTGCCCAGGACTTGGGACGCTGATTCCTTCGTTCAGCATCAGATGACCTGACTGTAGGTGCCTTATTATGTATGCATGTCTGACAGTCTGTTGCTTATCCACTGAGATGGCAGTGGGCTGACTTCGGTTGGCGCACCTCATGTCATTGTGTGTGTGTGCGCGCGCGCACCCTTTGACCGATTTCGTTGGCATCGAAAACACGAGCCGCTCCGTTGCCACTTAGAATAACTCGGACGTGCTATGCACGCCTGGGCTCAAAGGATTCAGCACTGCATGAGCGTGCTTAATGCGTGCGTGTTGCAGAATGCGGACAGTAGCCTATATCATGATGTCCGTCGCAACATTTCGGTTCTCACTCGGTCAGGCACCAGTTCTGCATTCGCAGCGTCTATCTCGGTATGTCTGCACGTCTTACAAACGATGTTGCCTTCCAAGTCATGGCATAAACATCGCTTCCTTAGAAAGTTTAACACACGCAACTTTTAAAAACCGATTAGTTATCACACATTTGCTGTACCGGGCACTCCGGTAGCTTCGAATACACTTGTAACAAACATATATATATCGTAAAACTTTCAATATATCTCTAAGTGCTGTATACCGACACCTCTGTTCGGTGACTAGGTTGTTGCGTTTTCTTTTCAATAATGCTGTCTCTCACGATCGTTCCTGAATAAGTAGACGTTCGGCCTACGTGATCTTCCCTAACCGAACATGAACGATCTCGATCTAGCATTTCGGTCATACTTAGTTACTTCCCCAATGTCCCGATGACACAGTCGTTCAGCTATGATTCTCTCGATACGGTTCGATACCCGGATCTCTCTTGTTTCGTATGTACCTGCGGGTACATTGCTTCAGACCAGTATGTAAGACCTCAACCTGAGTTTCATACAATCCATTCACACAATTGCACACAACCCCTGATGAAGATGAGTACATGCGTTTATCCTAGGATTGTCTTAGTTTACACTTATCAAAGTCACATGTTCCTTTTAGCTACAACAAGTAAACTACAATAAACAAATGTTGTCCCGTGTTATGGAATTCTTTGAGGACATCTGAGTGGCAGCCGACATGAAGGCAGGTAAATCCATCTTGTTTGTGTTTCCAGCAGCCTTGCTGGATCTATAAATGAAAACGGCTCCACGAAATCCACGTGAAACACTCTTCCATATTACCCGAAGGTCACAGATATCTTCACCTGACATAAAACCCACCTCGTAAGAATGTCATGTCATTTAGGATGTTTTGTCACAACGAGACATGTCCATAAGTCATCGCGAAAGCATCGAGCAGCCTTTCCTCAGCGTCTCCTTCGGTCAACCGATGAGATGGGGGGGATTTGCGCCGGCGCAGGGCAGTCGGAAAGAATGTGGGGCAAGAAGCAGGGAATGGGTTGGTCACTTGATGGGTACGGGGAGCGGAACGTTTTTCTTAGCGGCTTTGGAGCTGAGGGAGAGCCGCTGCTTCTTGCTGGCTTCCCTTTGTCCCTGCACCATCTCACATTCCAAACCCTCATCAGACCACGGAGACGGGGGTACACGGGGCTCCGTGGTTCTCTTTCCATGCCCTGCCCGGCAACCTCCTCGAGTGGGATCAGTTACACCAGAGCGTACTGCGCCCTTGACGTGGCCGTGCACCCTCTAGATAGGTATACAGGGGCTCATGGGAGTGCTGCGGGTATCGGTGATACGCTTCGGGTGGGGAAGGAGGCGGCGTGCCTGGAAGAGTGCTGCAAATGCATTGCGCTTCTGTTGTGACGCCCCAGGGCCCGCAGCGCCGGGTGCACCTCGCTCCGCCGCCTCCTTTGCGGCAGGCGGCTCCTCGTGAGCCCCCTCACTTCTACCATCTGCTGTTGCTGCGGCGCCAGGTCCGCCTTTCAGTGGCCTCCCGTCTGCTCCAGGCAGCGATTGCTCCGTGCTCGGAACATCCGATGGCGAGACTGGCGAGCTCCCCTCGTCCATGCGTGCCTCGCGGTGCACTAGCGGCTGCTCCCCCGCCTCCCTCATCTCCAAGTCGTTGCTGGGCAGCTGAGGCGGGGCCGCAGCACAGGAGCACAGGCCACTGGGCTCTGAACTCCGCGCTAGGGATGCTTCCGGTACTGAAGCCGGGGCGACAGCGGCAGCCGGTAGAGCGTGTGAGTGCTCCCCGGAGTGAGAGGAGACTTGCTCTGACGGTGTCGTGCTCAGTCGTTGCCCGGCAGTCGATGGCTCTGGCGCCTGCGTCGTACTGGCCGTCTTCACCTGAGGAAAGGACAGCCACAGCCGACGGGAAGGCACCGGTCAGCCAAGGCAGCAGGCAGGCCAAGCAGCGTCCCGGGCTGCCTGGGCTCGGCGCGCAAGCAGCCCAAATCAGTTTTGCGATACAGTCATCACTCCAAGTGAGCGCATCACCTGAGGGCGTAGGTTCAGCATATGCCAACAAATACTTGAGGTCTGGTGAGGCCTCAGGCGCAGCCTCACCTCCTGCAGAGGGCGTTTGACATTTGGTGTGTCCGAGGAGAAAATACTACGAGCCCCTGGCACCTTCTTCGCCTGCTTGAAGGGCTGATCCCGAGGGCCCCCTCAACCCCCCCTCCCCAGGGCACGCCGCCTCTCAGTCCCACGCCTGCTGCAGGGGCGGGCATCATGCGGCCCGCCATCAGACCCTCTTGGTCGTTGGTGGGGACTCTGGGACTCGCGAGATGCAGCTCTATCACCACAGGTACACCGCCACCTGGCGTTCACCCAGCAGTTGGACCTCAGGCCGACGCGGCGGATGTGCGGCCGCTCTCACCTCAGCGCCGTTACTGCAGTTCTCCTTATCCGCCTGCGCCAGCACCTCAGAGTCCTTGCTCTTCCCCCCGCCTTTCCACTCTGGCCGAGCCGCCTTCGAGCTGCAGACCCCCACACCCCATGCGCTCTACTCACCCACAGATGCGGATGCCTTGGGAGCCGAGCACTGATGCCTCGCCAGAGCAGCCCTCCACCGCCTGCCAGTCCAGGGGCAAACAGGGGGACGCCCTTCTTCTGGGTGAGCGCGAGAGTCGAGGCGAATGGGGCTCACCTCGGTCCAGAGGGCGGCCGAGCGGCCCGGCTTCGTGGCGCCGGCTTCTCCTTCGGTGGCGAGAGCAGCACATCCACCAGCTTGGAGATGCGCTTCTTGAGGGCGACTGCTTTGGGCCACTCGCGCTGCGCCCGCGCCTTGCCCGGCGCAGGGCTGCAGCTTTGAGCGACGCCCAGCTCGGCAGGCGATGGGCCGGTGCCCTCATCGACGGACTCCCCTTGTGCGCGGACCACCACGTCACCGTTGCAGTTACTCGGAGCAGGCTGGGACGAGTCCTCAGGCGCACGAGTGGGGGGGTCGCCCTCCTCAACAGCTGCACTGGCGCTCTTCCCATCCGTCTTGGGGGTGGCAGCGGCCCACGCATACTGGCTGAACACGAGCTCGGGGTCAGTCCGGATGCGCTCCAGTTGCCGGCCGAGCTCCTTGAAGCTCTGCGGCCCGCCACCCACAGCGCCCCCCCCCCTTCAGGCCTCCACCTTACCGTGGCCCGCTCTCTGCTGGGAGCAACGTGCTGGGCACCCGCATTGCTCCCACTACTACGTATATATGTATATATATATATATATATATAACTTCAAAGTATAAATATCAATGTATTTATATTTATATAAGTTGTATACATACTTATGTATGTATTCTGGGGAGAACATGTGACTTCGTCAGGTGGCTGTGTTCGTGCACTGCTTACACAACTGACGAGTGGTGGAAAACCTGATGGCCCCTCACACCCCCTCCCAGGGGGTGAGTGGTGGTGGTGCAACCACGAAGTTGGGGAGGGGGGATGAATGCTGGTAGAGCAAATTGGGAGGTTAGGATTTGCGTTGACGGTGACTGTGGTGCGCAGGGGGTTCAGAGAGTAGCAGGATGGTACGTACATTGGTGTTGAAGCCGTACTTCAGGCTGCCAAGCAGCAGCGCCCGATCTTCAGCCTCCCCCCACCTGCGGGCCCAATGCCGGCTTGCCAGCGCCTCAGGTCGGAGGTGTGCACCGTGCGCCATGGAGTCTGGCTTGCATGCTGGGCTCAGGCCTCAGGTGCTGGAGCACTTGGCCAGGCCCGGGCCGAGCAGTTGATCTATAAATACCGGGATGGTGGCCGGGAAAGGCAACGGTGGGCTGAGCACAAGCAGGGAGGTGGATTGGAACAAGATTCGAGAAAAATGGCAGCATTCACAAACGAAGTGAGGGGAAAGTGGGGCCGGCCTCGTATGGAAAGCCGGCGGAAAGATGCGGCAGAAGAGGCTGGGGCATGGTGGATGGCGCCAGAAGGCTGGAAGAAACCGTGGAGGACGTGGAGGTTGAAGCGCGCAGCAAGATAGCACAAGAAGGTTGAGGGGACGGAACGGCGGGAGCGAGACTCAAAGGAGGGGGGGACTAGCAGGGGGTGACTAGCAGGGGGGATCACCACTCGGCTGGCGGATGGCTTTTAGTCACTGGCACCGTCCATGCACGCTGAGCAGCAGCCTCGGTGAGATCCCCATGAACATGGGCCCAGAGAGCCGCGCGAGACTTCAGCCGCGCCAGCTGCTCCATCAAAGGTGCCCGCCCAATCCGCCACACCGTCTCAGTTTCCAGCAGGCATCTGAATGATGGACAGTCTTAACAAAGTTTTGACACCGAACAAAGATGAATCGCACAGATCTACGGCTGAGGAGCACAGTCCTTTTCCCTGAGGCTGCGCCCTTCACGAAGAACGGGAATCGCTCTCGGGGGGGTAAGCAAATCCAAACCGGGCTGCCACGTCACTCAAGAGATTCTGTCAGGTGAAGCCAGAGGGCGGGTGCGGCCTTAGGGTGATGCCTGAGGCGGGAGGGGGGGCGCGGTGGAGGGCGCACCCGGGCGGCGGCATTCTCGCGGCCGCTGCGGAGCTTCTCCAGCCACTTGTCGCCCTGCAGAGCCCGCTGGGCCCGGGCTGGAATTGGGGCACCCCCAGAACCCTGCGCCTCTGCTGGCATCTCCACCTCCATAGGCTTCGCCACCTGCGCTGCTTCAGCGCCCTCACGCTCCTCCTCCGCGCGCTCCGCCACCCCTGTGGCAGTGCTGGGCTCGACCTTTGTGGATGCCCCATCCTCGCCTGCCTGCTGGCCACCCGCAGGGGCGCCCTCGCCGCCATCTCCTAGTGCAGCAGCAGGTGCAGAAGGTGCTATTTTTCCCGGCGCTGTGATCCCCTCGAGGGTGCCCCCTTTTCCGTCCCCAGCTGCGCCATCCGGCACCGGCTTCAAGGTCGCCGCCACCTGCCACAGCACATCCACCCGAATGTAACACACCCTGGCCACGCCCCATATCCGGGCGAGGTACATGCATACGTAGTGCAGGTCAGGGCACTTGCATCGATTTGTATAGCCAGCCAACTAACGCCATACGTGATCCCACTCGCAGGCGTCGGGGGGGCGCCGCAGTAGTGCAACGCTTACGAGGTAGAGCACAGAGGACGCTCACCTTATGATACGTGGCAATGATGCATTTAATCACAGCGTCCACGTCGTCATCAGGGTGCTTCAAGTCTGCCAGGTGGCGTACCTGCGCGGTCCACCAGGGCACGCCCGGTCAGTTCTGCCAGGCGCTCACCTCCCGCTCCGTGCGATGGCCGCCTCGGCACTGCCCCGAAGCGGTGCCAGCAGGCGAGGCGCCGCGCAGGCGCCGGCAAGAAGCAGGGAGTGCGCACCTGCTCCAAATCATGATCGCCGAGCGATAACAGAGCGTCCTCCACCTTCTGCAGATCCGTCTCCGTCCACTGCCGGCCCGCATCGACCTCCATCTCATCGTCGTCCCCTTCCTCCTCATCCGCCGACTCGAAGTCACTATCGCCGTCCGAGGCTCTCCGCTTCTGCTGCTGCTCCTCCTGGTAGCTGACCACCCTCTTGCGCTGACGTGGCTGCGACATCACGACGTCGGGGTCCCCGGCGGCCTTCGCCTGGGCGCACGCCTCAGCCCCGTAGAAGCCCTCCCAGAACCCCTCCTCGGCGGCTTCGGCCTCGTCGCTCACGGTGAATGTCGCCACCTGTGATCAGCGTAACGAGCCCCGACATTGGGATCAACCCACGCGTCCCACGCCAGAAACCGCTAAATCGTAATCTTCTGGGGATGGCTGCGGGAGTGCGCCTCGGAAAGGGGTGATGAGGTACCGAAAAGCTGTTGCCAGATTTGTTGCCTCCCACTTCGCGCGTCTCCGTGCGCTGGGCCAAGATCTGCTCGATGTCCTGTGCGCCGAAGGCGTCGCCGGTGTCCATCTCGCCCTCCTTGTTGCACATCAGCGCGTGCGCTCCGTACTTCAGCAGATCGTCGATCTTCTGCTTCTCCATCTTCGGGTCTGCTGCACAATCGTCGTTCCCGACTCCCAGAATCGCCTGCCCAGGTCCCCGAACCACCCCCCCCTCATCCCTACCACCAGCGCGCGCGCGCAACGCATGCAGCTGGATGTGGGGATCCCAAGCCTGGTAAGGCAAGCGCGAAGCTCACAGTCTCATCTCACCGACCGCACAATGCAGGCGCCCCTCGGCGCGGAATCGGTGCCCAAGTCGAGCTTGGTACGGTGACTCATGCGCCACGCGACTTGCAGTGCGGCGTCACGCGCATTTGGCACAGCTCGCAGCGGAGGAGCCTCGCGGCCCGCCGTCGAAGGAGCTGGAGGTGGCGCCAGGCAAGGGGCGTGGAGTGGGGTAGGGATCACCTCGTCCAGGCCACACTTGCGGCTGGCAGATTCGAACAAGCCTTGCTCATAGGTGTGGCGGGTGATGAGGCGGTACACCCGCACGTCCCTCTTCTGGCCAATGCGGTGGCAGCGCGCCATTGCCTGCAGGTCGTTTTGCGGGTTCCAGTCCGAGTCAAAGATGATGGCAGTATCCGCCGCAGTAAGGGTGATGCCCACCCCCCCTGCTTTGGTTGAGAGCATGAAGATGAAG
>LGRX02015901.1:51550-65897 GCA_001247695.2 Cymbomonas tetramitiformis | reverse complement strand
GGCGAGCCTTGACCAGGTGGGGTGGGGCGAGCCTTGACCAGGTGGGGTGGAGCGAGCCTTGACCAGGTGGGGTGGGGCGAGCCTTGACCATGTAGGGCGGGTAATCAGGTAAGACTTTTAGGAGACGTATAGTATTAATTCAACAAACCATCGCGATCCAGTTTACATTTATCCATGGTCTGGATCAGATCATTCATAGTTGGCTCCAGATCAAGCCTGCCAGTGGGTTTGGGCACGTGTGACACTCCTTGCCGGTGGCCGCAAAGAGAGGAGGTAGCGAAACTGCGAATCCGCGGCGGATACGGCCGGGCACCTACCGGGCTGACAAAGCAGTGGCACCTCCACCAGCCGTTGACAGAAATCCTGGAGGGTCAAGCCATGCAACCAACCGCCATCCAATCACAGTTTGCATCTCTCGGCCCGCCCCGGATGACAGCCGCCCACTCCAGGTCTCTGCTCTAGAGGCAATCCGGACGCCGGCGCAGCCGCGTGAGGCACTGCTATGAATACGCCGGGCCTTGGCGCGGCCATAATACTGTGTGCACACCGATGGAGGCTTGCACATAGGTTCCGCCTGCTGTTGCTTGACTCGCCACACACGGTGTCACTTTTCGGAATAATTAGCTATTTAGCTACTAGGCGCAGTTACCGTAGGTAGCCCATCCTTCCAGAGTGCGCGCGAGCGTGCAGGAACTCTCGGGGCCATGGCGTGGTGCATGCACAGCCCATATACAAGAAGCAGCATGGCCCGCAGGCAAATACACTACAGAACAGCCCATATACAAGAAGCAGCATGGCCCGCAGGCAACTACCCTACAGAACAGCCCATACAAGAAGCAGCATGGCCCGCAGGCAAACGAAGAGCACTACAGAACAGCCCATATACAAGAAGCAGCATGGCCCGCAGGCAACCTGAGCAATGTTATAACAGTCCATATTCAAGACGAGCATGCCCGCAGGCAACTGCCACTCTACAGAACAGCCCATATACACAGAAGCTAGCACAAACTAGCAAACACACTACAGAACAGCCCATATATAGCCAGCATGGCCCGCAGGCAACTGCACTACAGAACAGCCCATATACAACAAGCAGCATGGCCCGCAGGCAACTATACAACAAGCAGCATGGCCCGCAGGCAACTACACTACAGAACAGCCCATATACAAGAAGCAGCATGCCCGCAGGCACAAACGAAAAAGAAAACAAGACACACCCTTGTTCGGGGTGTGGGATGTATAGTCCCCACGACTCTTTCCCACAGACACATACACTACAGAATGTAATTGCGCCCGTGGCATCCTCTCATGCCCGCAAGTTGGTGGAACGCAGCCACAAGCATTGCTGTCAGAGACGGATCTTTGGCAGATCGCAGCAGGTCCCAGCAGCGCGCTCCTTGGAGAGACCTGCAAGCCTTTGCGTGCTTGTAGACGAGCCTGGAGCAGTCAGGGTCGAAGCGCAGAGGAAGCTGCTTTATCTCGTGCAGCAGCGATGATCAGCGGGTGACGCAAGCACTTGCGCGGCTCTGAGACAAACTTGCTGAGAGCCACCCTGCAGCAGATTGGGCCCACAAGTCGCCATACCTTTAAACAACGCGGGAAGCCGAGGCGAGGGGAGGCGGCCTCGGAGAGTATGCTGTGAGGAAGGTCGAGTGCAAGCTCACGGTAAAGGCTCGCCACTTCGCTCTCGTTGAAGCCGTACTCGAGGCCGGAGGTGTGCGCCACGAGATCGCGAACTGCGGGACCAACCAGAACAGCCCGCGCCTTCTGCCAGTTGAAATGCCAATCAGGCGAAAGCTATACTCGGAGCCATCAGCGCTGGTGGTGACTCAGCGTGCAAGTGAGCGCAGGTGACCGCGGATGTGAGGACACCATACTCGGAGCCATCAGCGCTGGTGGTGGCTCAGCGTGCAAGTGAGCGCAGGTGACCGCGGATGTGAGGACACCATACTCGGAGCCATTAGTGCTCAGCCATGCGTAAGAACCTGTGATGGACCATGAGATGATGCAGTTAATCATGCCGGACACGGTTGAAGACCTGGCGAACGTCACGCGGTGCATCGCGCTTCGGATGGCGTAGCACAGTATCCGAGGATCGATGGTTTTCACCACACAGTGCGCCGTGGAAGAATCTTCAGCCGAGGTGGTCACCGGTTATCGGTCGCTTTGCCGGCTCCACATCAAGGAGATACTCCCGGTCGAGCACCGTGACTTTTTGCTTCCGACTGAGCACTTGGCCATGCGAGCCATCCTCACTAGGAGTCTCGGGAACAAGTACATTCAGGTTATCGTGCCATTCGGGTATGTGTTTCGAGATGGCATCATCCAGGTCAAAGTAGCCTTCCTCCCAAAGTTGCATGGCTGCGATCACACAGCAACGAGTAGATTAAAGCCGCTACCGTTCCACAAGTGGAAGCGGCTCAGTGTATACAGTGGTAGAGTGGGATGCATTAACTATGCAATGATATCGGACGTGTTCTCCAGGTGGTTGGATACTATTGGACGTGTTCTCCAGGTGGCTGGATACTATTGGACGTGTTCTCCAGGTGACTGGATACTATTGGACGTGTTCTCCAAGTGGCTGGATACTTATGGCGGGTCACTTCGGGTGGGGGTGATTAGCTCTATCACAGCGTAAGAGGATTCGCTCGCGCTATCTCCGCACTTTTTCGCTTCTCAGCGGCTTTGTGAGTGGTGGTGATGTAGATATCTGAGATAGCACTTGCTATTATTGGCTTCCACGTGAGGGCTACGCTCCCTCCTATGAAAACCACACAACCTGCAAAGGTTATCTAATTTATTTATTTGGCTTTCACGAACGGCTGCCCGCAATCTGGTCCACTGACGAGCTGTCCATAGAGATGAGAAGTTTCCTCTGTAGGGTGGAACAAACCGTGCGGAGGTGAGCGAGAGGAGATCCGGCGGAGACAGGCTTGAGTGTCCGGCACACCTGTCACTGTGACGATGACTTTGGTCATGGAGTAAAAGCGACAGATGGTATCGGGCAGAAGCGGCCGACCCTGTGGCATTCACATCCCGGAAAGCGAGGGTAAAGTTTTCACCCGAAACTCAAGACAAAGCTCCGAATTGCGTACAAAAAGATAGGTCTTGTTCAGGACTACCTGGTCGACATCAGCAAAGCCGGCAGTGTGGCTGAAACATACACGGCCTTGGTATGCGACAGAGATACCAAGGCAAGGAAGTCGCCCAGTTGCCACCCACGAAGTAATCCAGGCGTGTAAACGCTGAGAAGCGCTTCGGTTCATTTCGCCAGGACTCGCGATCGTTCCGCCAATTGGCGCACTGTCTCCAGCTGCGAAGCGGGATTCAACTGCTGGGTCCACCCCATTGTTCAGTTTCAAAAACAATACCTACGTCTGGGAGGCGCGGAGTCAGTGCGACCACGGGATGTAAGGAAGTCAAGCAGGGCAGTCTGAACTCGGATGAACACCTTTCACTTCATAAACGGAGTGAAAAAGGTGAAATGGGGTCTGCTAAACTTACCGATATCGCTGTTTTGGCGACGGACTATTCTGATAATGAGTCTCAGAGCGACGCTAGCAAGCGTGGCCTTCACGACGTGAGAGCCAACTTGCAGGAACCCTTTCATGTCAGCCCTCTAGTCCGTCAAGTTCGAACGAGATAGGAGGCGTCTCGTTGTCGGTGCCTACTCGTACCCTACGCTAGTATGCACAACGTGTGGACACGCACTCTACACATTCCAAACGTGCATTAAGTTGGGAGAATCATGCAGCGTTTACTTTTTGTTTAGGGTGAATCACTTCCTCTCTGACAAAAGCCTCACCCTGTAACCTCAAGCTTAGCCGTCTCACGTCAGGTGAGTTGTGTCACGAGTACAGTAGTCCTAGTGGGATCGCAATTGCGATGAATTGGCTGGTCACGTGGTCAGTGTCACAGTAGAGCGATCTGATGTCCATCGCCAATTCACCATTGTCCATTCACGATTCAGCATTCACCAATTTACCAATCACCATCATCGATCATGCATCACCACCTACTCTTATCCCCAGAGCTTGTGGACGAAAATATGCATTTAGGGTTTGTAACACTCTGGGGTCCATATAATTTCTCGGAGCCTCTTCGATCAACTGTAACGTCGACCCTCGCGTGTCGCAGGCCGCGCAGCCGAGCGGCCGCGCTCGGAGAAACTCTCTACTCTGTCTGGGAACAAGACGAAGAGTTACAGTTAGGGGGACGCAACACCTACATTACTGATTACAGCTCTAGCTCGCACAATCGACAATCACAATCGAATGCAGTTGAATCATCACTCGACTGCCCCTCTCGTCTGGCGTGGGGTTCCCTCCAGAATTCGAGGGCAAACCGTAGAGTTATAAAGAGCAGGGGTTACGGTGTGCGATTTTCCAGCTCCAATTTTCACACCATTGCCAATTTTCACACCATTGTCAATTTTCTACTCGTGCTTCTTTGCAGCATGGAACATCACTTTATGGGTAGCCTAATCATACGGGAACGAGTCCGCTGAGAAACTATCCAAAACTTTGAGCGTGAGCTCACAAGCTCTTGCCCAACGCCAAAGACAGTTTAGCTTGAACGTTCAAGCACTGATTGGTGTGGAATGTAAGGGTTAGGCTAGCCTGGCGAGGGAGAAGGGTCGCACCCACCGCGCAATTTTAAGGGCCAAGTGGACATAATTTTGGAGGTCTAGCATAGTTCTCCCATTTCCAGCCGAAAATATATCACCGGTGCATCGCTGCGGGACAGAGATAAGCCTAATGCCACGCGATCTCAAGAACAACAGTGTGGTCGCAAGGTACCTTGAGGCAGATGAAACTATACAGTTGTGTGGCGACGTGACAAAGATAAACCCTAAAGGACACCGCCAGGTACTATATATTAAGTATCGCTTGCTTTGCTGCTTGAATTAAGCTGATGATGATAGTGTTTGGTGTGCGCATCCTCAGAAACGCCAGCTTGTGCTCACTGATAAGGCGATATACAACTTTTGCCTGCAAACATACTTTTCTTCGCCACTTAAGCGACGAATACCGCTGCAACTTATAACTCAGGTGATTGAATGCGAGCATACTCTTGCCTGTAAAATTTGCCGATTTAGTTAGGGGTATGACCATCTCTGTATCACATGTGAAGGCTTTTGCCTTTTTTAGAAAGCTTATTTGGCAGTTCTCGCATGCGACTATTTATGCTGATATTCTCCTTTGCGCCGTGACGTGCCTCCTTGACTGACCTGCTCAAACCTTGCGTGTTAAGTGTAAAGACCGAACGGCTGCAAGCAGGTCGTCACCAGCAGGAGAAGTTTGCAGCTCGTCGTAAAAGTGGTACTCGCCCATTGTATCCTGATGCAAGTCATCCCTCCACCAAAAAATTCGTTTCGCCTTTGCGCTAGCCAGCGGCACGCCTGCTTGAGCCCCTCTCGATAATTCGGTGCTGTGTAGCGTGACAAGATCTCGAGTATTCCAGAAGTTTCCCTGGGGAGCAGAAACTAGTGCCAGTATTGGTTTGTGTTGAGGCATCTTGGACCCTGACTTCTAGCGCTCAGGCAAAGACATGGCATGCGGTGGCTGCGCGTAGAACGGAGAATATGATATCCATCTGGAAACCAACCTCAAAGACCAAATTGTCGCCGCCCTGGCTGCCGCCTGCAGCGCCAGCGGAGGAGACTTCACTGTTCGTGCGAATGAAGCCAGCGACCTCACAGAAGTCGTCATAAACAGGTTGCGCGTAACGCGTGGTTAGCCCTTCCCGTTTGAACGCCATCGATACACTCAAGAGGCGTTCTATTGAAACAGCCGCGTGTGGTTCGTGGAGTGGCTGAACCGGGCAGACTCAAGAGACTAACCGCGCGCTATTTTCAGTTGCCAGGAGTTTACTGCCGCGCGGTCGGTGCCCTTCTCTATTCGCCTGCGGCATCGCGCGGTTTAGAAACCTTGCAACAGAGGCAGGGACAGTTCTCTCTTTTGTGTTGTCGCTCGTTGATGCCTTCCCCTTTGCCTGGGCTTTGTGATGGCAGGTATCAAGCAACGCAAGCGTACTCGCAGCAGCGCATACACCTCATCAAGCCAACTTTTGAGGTAGAACCCGGTGCCGATCTCGCGGTGGGCGAGCGTTCCGGCAGCGTCACGAGAGCACGTAGCCGGGGAGAACTTTTCCAACAATAAGCCCTCCCTTCGTCTCCTTAAGTTCTGCGTTCCGCGCGTGTCGCTCTGAAGCGCGTGAGTGCTGGCAACAAAGAGTATGCCCCTCCTTGAGATCTTATACACAGAGCATCTCATCCTGCGCTCATCTTTACGATCGGAGCTCACATCTCCGCCGCGATGGGCAGAGGGCGTTCTGGTGTTCAGCCTAGGCCCGACTATGTCTCAGATCTGGGGCTGTCGACTTCGTTGCGGGGCAGAGGTTGCCGGGCAGTGTTCATAAAAGGTAGCAAGCTGCGAATGTTGAATTGTCATTGACCATTTGTGAACAATGATAAATTTCGGTTCTCCGGTGGCTCTCCTGCGGCTCTCCTGCGGCTCTCCTGCGGCTCTCCTGTGGCTCTCCTGCGGCTCTCCTGCGGCTCTCCTGTGGCTCTCCGGCAGCGCTCCGGCGGCCAGAGCTAAAGGAACCAGGCTGCGTGGTGCTCGCCGGCGGCCAGAGTAGAAGCAACAGGCTGTGCGGTGCGCGCCGGCGGCCAGAGTAGACGCAACAGGCTGTGCGGTGCGCGCCGGCAGCCAGGATAGAAGCAACAGGCTGTGCGGTACGCGCCGGCGGCCAGAGTAGAAGCAACAGGCTGTGCGGTGCTCGCCGGCGCCCAGAGTAGAAGCAACAGGCTGTGCGGTGCTCGCCGGCAGCCAGAGTAGAAGCAACAGGCTGTGCGGTGCTCGCCGGCAGCCAGGGTAGAAGCAACAGGCTGTGCGGTGCGCGCCGGCGGCCAGAGTGATAGGCAGCAAGCCATGCGTGGCTCGTGGGGAGGAAAGCAACTTGTCTGTGCAAAACCAGCTTTAAATCTCACTGCGATCTGCGACTTCATGGCGGCTTGGTGCAGCCCGAAGCCATTTGACGTGTGGCGTCGAGGGGTCCAGGTTGAAACTCCGATCTCCCGGAAAATCAGAGGGCTGAAGCGGCTGAAGACCTGCAGCAAGATCTTGCAAGCCGACTGTAGCCCCTGGTCGGGACGGCGAGGAAGTGTGCAGGTTGTCTTCACTCTTGCCCGTTTCTTGCATTTGTGTTGCTTCCTTGATCTTGTGGGCCCATCCCTCTGAGGAGGGCGGGGCTAGAAGCTTTGAGCTTGATGAGAACTCCGGTGTCAGGTTTCACTCCGATGCGAGGGGCGAGTCCGAGGGGAGGGGCAAATGCCGTTATGATGTTTCATTACGGAATGTGGAGGTCTTTTGGAGGCAGGGCTTGAGAAGGAGCGGGGCGGGAACGGTGCAGATATGTGTGAGAGTGGAGCTGACAGTCGAAGAAGCGATGGAGGGAACTGAACCTGTTGTGAAGGTTCACATCATCACCGCCGGGAACCCGCGAAAATCCGTCCACGCAGATCGAAAATCCAAAAACAGCATAGAGTACGCTCCCTTGCTGTTGTGCTTTCGCTGATCCAGATGTCGGTCAGTAAAATCGGTGCACTGCTGAGTTTTTTTTACACATGCATACCCACACAAAGGTCCTGAGCGTTGGCTCGAGTGGCTCGAGGGACAGAGGTGAGCCGGTTTCAGAGACCCAGCAGCAGTACGCCGGCAGGACAGTCGCAGAGGGGCTCAGGTGGCCCAGTGAGGCTCGGGGAGCAGAGGAGTGGTCCTGAGTGCAGGCTTGATGGTGGAGAGATGGCTCGAGTGGCTCAAGGGACAGAGGTGACCCGGCTTCAGAGGCACAGCAGCAGTACGCAGGCAGGACAGTTGCAGAGGGGCTCAGGGCTTAGGGGATCCCATTCTTCACTAGCGAGCTCCAGAGAATCCGGATGTGTGTCCTGAAGTGTGTGCCGCATCCTTTGATCCTGGTGAGGGTACGCAGTGCAGCCGATCTTCTATGGTTATGTGATGCCAAAGGAGTTGTCCAAGGATAAGCCACACACACACAGGAATCGGTCCAAGGATGAGCCACACACACAGGATCGGTCCAAGGATAAGCCACACACACAGCAGTCGGCCCAAGGAGAAGCCACACACACAGGAATCGGTCCAAGGATAAGCCACACACACAGGAATCGGTCCAATAAGCCACACACACAGGAATCGGTCCAAGGATAAGCTACACACACAGGAATCAAGGATATCCACACACAGGAATCGGTCCAAGGATAAGCCACACACAGGGAATCGGTCCAAGGATAAGCCACACACACAGGAATCGGTCCAAGGATAAGTCACACACACAGGAATCGGTCCAAGGATAAGCCACACACACAGGAATCGGTCCAAGGATAAGCCACACACAGGGGAATCGGTCCAAGGATAAGCCACACACACAGGAATCGGTCCAAGGATAAGCCACACACACAGGAATCGGTCCAAGGATAAGCCACACACACAGGAATCGGTCCAAGGATAAGCCACACACACAGGAATCGGTCCAAGGATAAGCCACACACACACAGGAATCGGTCCAAGGATAAGCCACACACACAGGAATCGGTAAGCCACACACACAGGGATAAGCCACACACAGGAATCGGTCCAAGGATTAGCCACACACACAGGAATCGGTCCAAGGATAAGCCACACACACAGGAATCGGTCCAAGGATAAGCCACACACACAGGAATCGGTCCAAGGATAAGCCACACACACAGGGATCCGTCCAAGGATAAGCCACACACACAGGAATCGGTCCAAGGATAAGCCACACACACAGGAATCGGTTCAAGGATGAGCCACACGCACATGCGCGCGTACCGAGCTATCTTTGATGCGGGAGGCTCTATCTTCGGTATGAGATCCGTCACCAAAAAGAGCCCAAATCCATTATCACACACGCACATAGTCAATATGGTGCAGCTGTCTCCCCCCGGCTTGGGCACATAAACTTGCGGTCTCTTTTTCTATTTGAATGTGGATTGCCCTGAATTGTGAAAGGCGAGTCTTCTACGGAGAGGGCCTTGGAAAGATCCTTTGTGTCGTGGAACTCCGCGTGCACTACGGCGATCCCTCGCGCGCACCAGCACGCCACGTGGCACTACGGCGATCCCTAACGCGCACCAGCACGCCACGTGGCACTATGGCGATCCCTCACGCGCACCAGCACGCCACGTGGCACTACGGCGATCCCTTACGCGCACCAGCACGCCACGTGGCACTACGGCGATCCCTCGCGCGCACCAGCACGCCATGTGATACTACGGCGATCCCTCGCATGCGCCAGCACGCCACGTGGCACTACGGCGATCCCTCGCGCGCACCAGCACGCCACGTGGCACTACGGCGATCCCTCGCGCGCACCAGCACGCCGCCCCTCTGGAACAGCATATGAGACCGTGTCAGGGGCAGCTGAGTATACGGGGACGGCTTTGTGTGTTTTGATGACAGTGCCACCTCAATTAGAAGAAGCCTCCGGTCGCAAGAAGCCAAGCTGTTGCCAAAGATGAACGTCGTGCTTCTGGCAATCGGCTCCCTCGCCCACGTGGACCCCTTCCTGCGCCTCGGGCAGCTGCTGCAGGTGCGCCCTACATGGCGCCGGTCCTAGCATGGCAGTTTACAGCTCCTCTCGGAAGGCAGCTGTGGGGTTGCACACAAGCGTGGTGGGGAGCAACACTCGCACATTGGAGGTTCTCTGGCTTCAATCCTACCCTGCAACACGAAGTGTTGAAGATATATTGTATATTAAGATATCTATTGTATCGAAGCTTAGACGGAGCCCGTAGCAATCGGCTGGTGCAACGGAGAGGTGATCTGAGCTAGAGCTCACTCGAGCTTAATACTCCCATCGGCAGTGCACCGGGAGGGCGGTCGACACGCGGAAGGTTCAGGGAGCGGGTCATTGGAGGTGGGGGCTTAGGGAGTGGATTCAGTGGCACGAAGGAAGCGAGGACGGGAGAAGAAGGTGATCGAAGGTAGGTGGAGGTCAGGTCATCGAAGCAGTGGTGTGAAGCTCCAGGAGAGGCGAAATGAAGGTGCGGGGAGGGGATGTGGGGGCGATGTTGAGCGCAGAGAGACGGGCACCGGGTGCGTGTGGCGACACACCTGACACACCAGCACGAGGTGCTCGCAAACAAGCTCGAGTTTTACCCACTCGCGCCGTACCTCCCGAGCGCCTGCATCCGCCTTGAGAAGTGGATGCGGCAAAGCGGTGAGCCCCCCTCTGCCCGCTCACGCCTTCCCCTTCCATCCCCGCTCCCCCACCCCCTTTGCCTCCTCTGGCATCACTGGCCCCTGCCCTGGCTTGGCACTCTCTTATATGCCCCATCAGCTCCCCCCCTAGTACCCCCTTGGCACTCCGTGGAGGGAGGGGGGAGATCGGAGGGATGCTGAGAATGATGCGTGAAATCACGTCATCTCACGTGCCTTTTGATCGCTGGATATCTCTTCTAGCCTAGAATGCATAGTGCGGTCTCTCGATTCTCTTTACCCCATTCAAGCCGGGTCCTTCGAGATAGAGTGCGGCACCCCTGAGAGAATGCATCTCTAAGATTGGTGGTGTTTTCTCGGAGAGGCCAATACTCCGCCGAAAAATAATCGTTCGACGCCCAGGCTTCAGTTTTCCCTCCCATGGCTCATTAACTATCCATGGCATATGGATCAACGCTCCTTTGCCTCACCTGTCTTTCCGGTGTTTGTCGCGTGCCCGCTGGCGTGTGTTGGCATTCGTGCCACCCGCCGCGCATCCTTGGTCTTGGCGTACTGATGTGATCTGATGTATTGCGCGCTGGTGGACCAGGGGGGCACCTGTTCCCTGGCAACCCCGAAGAAATCGATTTCGAGGACAGAACCCGGATGATTGAGACCATCCTGAAGTCCACGTGGCTGGCGTGCACCGAAGCAGATCCGGGGGATGTGGTGTCCCGATGGTACGTCCCGCCACGAGGCCCTCGCTGAGCTCTTGGATGCTGGTCAGACGTGGCTCTGCGATGTTGTCATCGACTGGTTCTTTTGGGTTTGCGGCCACATGGGCGCATCGGGATTCCGTCCTGCGCTTCGTTCACATCCGACATCTCAAGCCCGAGGGCTGCGAAGCGATTGCCTCACGCGCGGCGTTTGCTGGCCACAGTAGCGTGCTTCGGCTGGAGATCACGAGCATCCAGCTGGAGATCAGCTCTGCGTGGCGCCTCCCTTCGGAAATTTACTGCCAGTTCGCTCTGGGCGCGCACGACTCGCAGGTGGGACGCTGCACTTCCTGCTCCCCTCCCCCTCCCCGCGGTCCAAATCCCTTGGCCCTGCCCATTGTGGAGCTCGCTCGCAGTTCCGCACCACGTCCTCGCGCCTTGGTGGCAACCGCAGACTGTGCCGACTAGGCGTGCCCCAGTCATCCAATTCGTTTTCGGGTTTCCGACTGTCCAAAACGATGCAGCGGCCACACATTTGACTCGAGGATATCCCCAACCAATCCACTGATCTCGAAGGAGGACGGCGCTGGGAGCGGATTCGAGGTGTCTGCAGGTGTGCCGGGCAGCAGTCGTGACGGAGGGCGGCAGCGTTGTTTGGGAGGACGGCACTGCCGTGGAATTTCTGATGCAGGAGGAAGAGGTAGACGAGGTGTGCCCTGGGGGACGTGCGCCCTGGGGCTCCCTGCGCACGCGGGCGGCGCCCTGGGGCTGCATGGTTCGTGCGAAGCCAGGCGTAGCGGAGCGTGATGCAACTGATGGTCGCACAGAAGGCCGCGCTGATGGTAGGGGGGGCATCTGCAGGGCCTGCAGCTGGCGGTGGAGGTGCGGAGCGCGGAGGGGGAAGGGATGAATGGCGTTTTCGGGAGGCTCACATTGATGGTACCTGCTGAGCAGCACGCGGGTTTGTTATGCTCCTACGAGATACGGGCTGCGGAGGTGCGTCGCGCGTTCCCCCGGGGGGGTCAACACTTTCAGCTGTTTGGTTGCCAAATGCTCTGCCATATCCTACAACCATTTCTACGTATAAAAGGCTTTTATGTGTTTTCCTCTTTGCTCGGTGCGCCGTGAGTTTCTCTTGCCTGCTGTACACGGCGCGTGTCAGCCCGTTTCCCCTAGGAAAGCAAGGCCTTGAGCGGATTAGGACCACACTGCCTAAGGCCATTTCCCACATGCCCAGTCTGGGCGGGGACATCTCTCAAGAACATGCGCCCGGGGAGGTGGTTACTGGGATGGGAGTCAAGACGTGCCCTATGAAGTCACAGTGTGTGCTGCCAAGTGTCACTGCGGGCGCTTGCCGCCAAGTGTCACTGCGGGCGCTTTCCGCCAAGTGTCACTGCGGGCGCTTTCCGCCAAGTGTCACTGCGGGCGCTTTCCGCCAAGTGTCACTGCGGGACTGCGCTGCGCCCTGGAAGGACCGGGCAAGGGCCGATGCACACACGTGGCAGGATGCTTGCGCAATCTCCCTTGAGGCTCCGCTGAGGGGCGCCTACGTGGCCGGCATCTGCAGGATATCTTAAAGGAAGATGAGCCTGCTCCAATCATTGGAACCATCTGCATCTCCAGCACGGTGACCGTCCCCCCTTGACAATCCAGCCAGTAGTTCACCGGCCGCACCACGTGGCGCAGCTCGGCAAGCTCTGTTATCCACGGTGCCATCTGCACGGTGTTGGCCTACGTGCGGGGATTGTAGGGCTCTGGTCAGCGCTTGGCACCAGCCCGTGACTTGCCCCCAAAGGGCCCCTTTCGACGCTTGCTTCTCGAGCTGCCCTCCAATTGGAAGCTGAGGAGGGAGGGCATGAGGGGGTTGGCGGAGCAGCTCTCGCTGCCTTCAAACACGGAGCCAGTGGACGCTTCTGGCGGGTCCTTCGTGGCAGACGCCATCATCTCCAGCCTTGGTGCCCCCCCCACCCCCTCCGGGCAGCTCAACCGCAGAGTATCGAATTTAGGGACCTATTTATATATTCCAATTGGAGCTAAGTCGAAGTTGTACTTCACCTGGACGATTCACACTTAGGGGGGCCGGGAGGGGGGTCATGAATGCACGTGACTTAACACCCACGCAAAGCGCCTACAGCTACCTTGGACAGGGGAGTGCTGCGGCGGGTAGTGTGCGGGCGTCACCAGCAAACCCTAAACCCTAAAACCCTAAAAAAGCTTAGACTAGCTTTCACCGAAATGAGAGCCCCGCACCACGAGTCATGGTCATGCTGAAGCTCACTGCTTTCAACTCGTTGTAGCTCTGCGCGACTGTCATCTGTCCTCAAAATAGATTTTCCCTCCTGCCATACTCGACCTCAGTTTTGTCAGAAGAGGACAGTGCAGGGCGCGGGTGTTATCAGAGAAAAGGAGGACATGAGGAGGCTGAACGACAGGCACTTCCGTGTCAAGAAAGGCCGGGGGGGAAGGGGGTAGGAGGATCAGTGCATGCGGAAGCTGATTTTGGGGGAAGGGAGTGGGGGATAGGAGGGAGCAGACACGTATGGGCACATCCACTGCGCGGAGGCCTTGCACATCCCCCTGCAGCTCGTCTCCCTACAACCCTTCGCCGCCACTCGCGACTTCCCGCACCCGCTGGCGGGAGACCCTCCGATAGATACAGACGCCAGTACTCACAACGTGGAGTCCTACGGCATCGTCGATGCCATGGTCTGGAAGGCAACTCAAGGTGGTTGCAGCACCGCCTCGTGTGGCCTCCAGGATGACCTCCAGGACGAAGCGCCACTACGCCGAGGGGGTTGCTGGAATCTCGTATGTGGCAAGACGCAGCCTGCTGGGAGGAAGGGGGCTAGCGCATGCAGCCTGCTGGGAGGAAGGGGGGCTAGCGCATGCAGCCTGCTGGGGGGAAGGGGGCTAGCGCATGCAGCCTGCTGGGAGGCAGGGGGAGCTAGCGCATGCAGCCTGCTGGGGGAAGGGGGGCTAGCGCACATGCAACCTGCTTGGAGGAAGGGGGCTAGCGCATGCAGCCTGCTGGGAGGAAGAGCTGGCATGCAGCCTGCTGGGGAAGGGGGCTAGCGCATGCACGGCCTGCTGGGGGAAAGGGGGCTGGCGCATGCAGCCTGCTGGGAAAAGGAGGCTAGCGCATGCAACCTGCTGGGGAAGGGCTAAGCGCCGCCTGGCCTGCTGTGAGGCTCATGCGGGCATGGACATGGACTGAGAATTTCAAGTGCAATGCATGACTCCCCCCCTTCCCTGAGGGGCGACTAGACATGGGATACTGAAAGGGGTGCAGACGCGGTGGGTTGGTGGCGTTGGTAAAATACGGTGGTAAAATAGGGGTAGCAACCATGGGTATGGCTGGGAGGGCGGCGGCGGCAACCATGGGTATGG
>LGRX02015901.1:21809-46719 GCA_001247695.2 Cymbomonas tetramitiformis | reverse complement strand
CCCCTGTGTCATTCCGCGGCGAGCGTGCCCCTGTGTCATTCTGCGGCGAGCGTGCCCCTGTGTCATTGTGGCATGGCAGCCTGCTCGTGCGTGCCAGTCTAGCGCTTGCTTGAGTCGCCGTGGCCTGGGGTGAGGGCAGTTCTGTAAGAAGGAGGATCCGCCGATCTGGATGGATCTACAGAATATGGACGACGCCACAGCGCGAAATCTGGCCGAGGTGCGGCCGCTTCGGACGGTCAACCGGGTTGTGGGACAGGCAGAACGCTGTACGCGAGGGAAGCATTGGTGTCTCGGTTGACGTGGCACGCCCGCGTGTCTGCACTGTGCCTCGTGGTCCTGCGCATGGGGCATGGAATGTGGGGGGGGGTGCAGGCTGCGAAGGAGTCGAGGAAGCCGTAAGATGGGGTCGGGTGAAGGGAGTGGGTATCGGGACGGACAGATTGCAGCCACGTGTGCGGCCGATCTCGGATACAACCTTGTTTTCAGTTTCGGGTACGAGATGTTTTTCGATCGTGATCAATTGCCCCCTCCAGGGCGTCGTGTTTGTGAGAGGCCTTCCCCTGTGCAAAGTGAGCGAGGGGAGTGAGCTGCGTGTCTCCACGCCTCCCAGTGGGTGTTGCGCCGCTGCTTGAATCACCGAAAACCCTAGAACCCATAGCTACCACGCAGCTCGTTTATATTGTACCCGTGCGCTTCATGATTTGGTGCCTGTGGCGCCAGGAAGGGTGAGGCGGCGACTTGTCATGCTTCACTTGCGAGGCATGTTGTGAGGGAGCTGGTTGAACTGCGCAAATACAGAGCTGCGTGGTAGCTATGGGGAAGCTATGATATGTGTATGTACGTAGCGGTGAAGTCCACGTTCTGTGTTTTCCCTTGATTCTTGTGGGGAGCACTTAGGTGCCCGCATGTTTTCATTTTTTGACATGGGGTGTCCATGCTGTGTGGTGTGACTGCATTGTGATGGCATAACCATGGACCAGCGGGTCCCATCCATCGACCGTGAGCCACTGGGGGGCATGCCAGCAGGGTCCGCTTACTCTGTTGCCCAGGGACCAACTATTGTTGGGCGATGATCGGTCACATCGTATCATCTTTCCATGCTGCTTTGCATTTGGGTTGGGAGTATGTATGAGTTTGTGGTATCTTGCCACGGCCCCGTCCTGCTCTTGATTTGCTTCTCACATCCACTGGGATGAAGGTGGGCTGGCTTTTGTTGGCCGATCCCATGCCGTTCAGTGTATGTACGTAGCAAATGCATACGCAGGCGTCCCCACCATCGCTTTGAGAGTGCCCTGCACCGCTGTGGGGCGCACCTGCTCTTCGAGTGTCACACCGCCGATCAGTTGTGATCGACTTGTGGTGGGTCTTACACACACAAGTCATGACCATCAATGTGTGTTGGCAGGCCGAAGCAAACGATTCCTGATTCCGTCCGCGCACCAGACCACGTGTATGTGTTAGGTACAGCCCGCCCCTTGCCAGCTCTACCCCTTTGCCCAGTCATAACCAACCACGTGTATGTGTTAGGTACAGCCCGCCTTGCCAGCTCTGCCCAGCATAACCAACCACGTGTATGTGTAGGTACCCCTTGCCAGCTCTACCCCTTGCCCAGTCATAACCAACCACGTGTATGTGTTAGGTACAGCCCGCCCCTTGCCAGCTCTACCCCTTGCCCAGTCATAACCAAACCACGTGTATGTGTTAGGTACAGCCCGCCCCTTGCCAGCTCTACCCCTTGCCCAGTCATCACCAACCACGTGTATGTGTTAGGTACAGCCTGCCCTTGCCAGCTCTACCCCTTTGCCCAATCATAACCAACCACGTGTATGTGTTAGGTGCAGCCTGCCCTGCCAGCTCTACCCCTTTACCCAGTCATATCCAACCACGTGTATGTGTTAGGTACAGCCTGCCCCTTGCCAGCTCCGCCCTTTGCCCAATCATACCCAACCACGTGTGTTTATTAGGTGCAGCTTGGCGTTTGCCAGCTCTACCCCTTTGCCCAGTCATATCCAGCCACGTGTATTTATTAGGTACAGCCTGGCATTTGCCAGCTCCGCCCTTTGCCCAATCATATCCAACCACATGTATTTATTAGGTACAGCTTGGCGTTTGCCAGCTCTACCCCTTTGCCCAGTCATATCCAACCACGTATATGCGCTTACCCCCACAAGCTTGTTGTTTACTCTCTCGCCTGCTCCTGTCGGGGCACTCGCAATCGCAGCTCTTCAGCCACCGCGCTTCATTCGCAAAGCGAGGGAGTCTGTGGGGTGGGGTGGTGTCATGCAGAGGGGGGAGCCCAAACGGCAAAGCAGCAGACCTGGCTGTTAGAGCATTCTGCTGCGGTCGTACAGGAAGGTGAGATGCGACAGGTGGCGGCGGCGATGCGCGCTGGGCGCCCGACCATGCTGCTAGCGGAGCTGGAGGAGCATCACTTCTGGGCGGAGCGCGCATTCCTGAGCGGGGCGGGCACATCGCCATGTTCCCGGAAGCTGGTGACCCCCGAGGTGCTGCGGGAGGGCCTCCAGGAGCTGATGGGATCTTCGTTGAAGGTGCGCCCACGTGGCGGCTGGCAAGAGAGGGCCGCTGGGCATCCTGGCATGAAGGCAGACAGGCTAGCACCAAACCAATCGTTTAGTGGTCGTGAGGTTCCGTCACACGCGGGAGGCGTGCGTGATCTCGACCCTCGAGCTCCAAACCCCAGGTGCACCTCGAGGGACCCAGCATCTGATGCATGGTGTCCTGCAAGAACTATCATGCGCAAGCTGTATCTGTTCCTGGTATCCGACGAGGGACGCCCGTAGTGGCCTCAAGAGCTGCGCGGCAAGGGTTGCACGAGGTGGTACACGCCCAGGTGATGGTGATATGCACCGCAGATGTCAGCAGAATTGTCGCAGTCGCCGTCCTTTTGTGCACTTCCCGCAAAGGTGAAATCGCATGTGGACAAAGTGTTGTGGTGCGAATGGAGCATGCGCCTAGGGTTTGAGCTCGAGGGCTGAGATTGCGCGCCTGGGGTTTGAGCTCGAGGGCTGAGATTGCGCACACTTGTCGCTTCCGATTGAACCACGTGACTACTAAGGTTGGTTTGAGATCTTGTTGGCGTGAAATCATGCCATGAGATCGAGAAAAAGAAAAAATAAGGGTGTGGCAGAGGAGGTGAGAGGGGTGTTCGGTCAGGTGACCTGGCATGAACAAGATGGACTATTAGCATAGGAGGTGAGAGGGGTGTTCGGTGAGGTGACCTGGCATGAACAGGTCGAAGCTCAGCGAATTGCGGAGGAGATCAGACTGAACGAGGACCCCATACAGCTACTGCGCAGCGCCTTCTACGAGAACCTGCCTGTGGTGAGCACCGTGTGCGACGTCAGCATCTTCCTGCCAGACGCTCATCCGCTGG
Organism: Cymbomonas tetramitiformis; assembly: GCA_001247695.2. Taxonomy (NCBI): domain Eukaryota; kingdom Viridiplantae; phylum Chlorophyta; class Pyramimonadophyceae; order Pyramimonadales; family Pyramimonadaceae; genus Cymbomonas; species Cymbomonas tetramitiformis. The sequence goes on along the minus strand of LGRX02015901.1, from coordinate 43,325 downwards.
TAGCGATCCGATCCCCACTCTCCAATGCATGGCACTCCCGTGACACACGCCAACAAAGGGCATTCTCTGCCACCAGTGAGCCCGAGTCACGCGCCAACGAAGGGCGTTCTCTGCCACCAGTGAGCCCGAGTCACACACCAACAAAGGGCGTTCTCTGCCACCAGTGATGTTTTTAAGAAGTAGTTTGGCTAAGCTGAGCGCGCGCATGTTTCGCTTGCCAACAATCTAGGCACCTCGACGTTAAGTCGATCCGGATGGCTCTCATTCACAGATACACGATATGGCTTTGGCCAGGCTTGAGTAAATGTCGGACACATCGTAGTGTACCGTCAACGTCAAGTGTCAAGGACTGGCCTATGTCATCAGAACCGGCGACAGCGACCGTGGTCGGCGATGTGCTCGGGCAGCCGGTGCAGAGCTCGCGGGCCGACCACATGGGGAAGTTGGAGGTGCACCAACAATAGGGACCGCAAGAAATGATCATTCTGTGCATCTACGCTGCGCCTCGATCCGACGGTTCCTCTCTTGAGGAGGCTGTGAGGAGTTGCGGTGTCCCTTGGGGGGGTTGCAGCTCGCGCACAACTTCGTGCCAGAGATAGGTCTCAAGATGAACTGCATCGTGGCAGCTGTGGTATGCGACGAGCTGTACGACTTCAGAGTCATGCCCCGGTATCAGTATGGGTACGAGCATCTCCCGTCTATTCTACACTTCGAGACTGGAGCATTAAGCGGCAGCTCTAGGGCTTTGCGTGCTGGGGGGGGCATGGCTCTCTGTTTGTCCTGCTTAAATGGGAGGCAGGGACCCCTGATGGACTCGGATGGTCTGGAGGAGACAGGGAACGGTGCAGGAACGCCTACCTTGGATGCTGACCGGATGTGTCGGTGGGGCTTGGGCCTCAGGGCCAAGACGTGGGTCCTACAGCAGGCGCCTCTAGCCAGTAAGAGCCGCCGAGGCAACCTTGTGCGTGCCCCTGACACCCCATGGGATCGATCCAACACAGAGTCCCCCCTCTTGGTTCACCCCTATTTTCACAAATGGCGAAGCACCCAAGTAGTGGCGTCCCTGCCTGACGCCCCATCGCACGCTTTGCTGCCAAATGTTTAGTTGGCTCTTTGCCCTCACCTCCCGCCCCCATGAAGCGCTACGGCGTCTTCCACTGGGATCAGCATAATGCTCTGCATGTTGCGCGTGCCTCATCCCAGCCCGGATTCATCCTTTGATCTGGTCACGGTCCGCTCCGTGAAGCAGATGCTTTGGGAGGGGTTGGAGGGGGGAGCGGGTGCAGATTGGGGCATTCTGTAGACAGTCTGTGAGGAGACCAAAGGGGACCGTCCGACCGTCAAGCGGCATCATGCTTATCAACCGCGCTGACGGTGAGATTGTGCTCCATGCTCACACGCGGAACACGGCAGCAGCGCTCTACTCGAGCAGCAGAGACGATTAACGAGCGTGGTGATCTAACGGTGGATGTGGGTACTTGTCATTCCACAGAGGGGGCCATTCTGGAGAAGCAGCAGAGCACGCCGACGCGCATGAACATCCAGGTGAACACCGACGTGTACCGGGCGCTGGACAAGCGCCGCAGGTGCACAACCATGGACGTGGACCTGGCGGCCATAAGCCCCGCTCGCAAGCACGACATAATGAACGCCTACACGCAGGCATGTCGAGCCGTGAAGGTAGTTCGGCGCCCCTGACTCACAAGCGAGAGGCTTCGACCCCTTGCTGTCACAGAGGCCTTGGGATCCAAAATCCAGGATGCTGCAGTCATGTGGACACGGCTGCGCATGTTTTAGCGAATTGGGTCCAAGCCGTGTTAACTGTGATGACGGGGCAGTAAATCCCCTGCACAGACATGACAGGGTTTCTTCACACGTGGCGCAGCGAGCAGCGAGCATGTGCTATGGCTGCAGACAGCTGCAGCAATCGATGCAGGGTTCTGGAGGTATGCATAAGATGTGGCGGACTCGCGGGTGGGACTGTTGTGGGCAGGCGTTTCAGATTCTGGATAAGGACGGCAGCGGCTTCCTGGGAATTCACGAGTGTACCACGGTAAGACGAGGGCTGAGGGGTCTGTAGATCGACTGGTGTTGAGCCGAAACCAAGAGAATATGTAGCACAGACACTTGTTACGTGAAATATGGAAAGTGTGATCAAAAGACATGGTCTCGGCGTCGCACTCGGGGCTTCCATAACACTTGGTGGCCTGAAATGGTTACGGTATGCAAGTGTCCAAGCATACTACCTGCTTGAACTTCCCGTTAGCCTTGGAAGAGTGGCTGAAGTGGCCAACCAGTACAGACACCCGCGTTATCAGTGCCTTAGCCACGGGGTTCTTGATGGTGTTCTCATTGCAGCTCATTAGCAGTCGGTGCTGCATACATGAACCCACAGGCATATCCATGCATCTCCCTTTCCTTCCAGTGAGAGAGCTCTCAAACAACTTTCGGTCCCACTACCAGTGTGGAAGGTGTGTCAAGCGCAAGCCCCCGGCTTTCTAGGTGGAAGGTGCGTGCAGCCTGGAGGGCAGATGGAGCTAGCGAGTGGTCGGGGGGAAGGTGTGAAGGTGGGAGTATGGGGGGACGAGTATGAGGTCACCACCATGCGAGCTATGTTTGTACCAGATCGATCAAGCGTAGCTCAGTGGTTGTCCGTGCCGTGTTCTGGAGCCAGCATAGCTCATTTCTTCACAGCGACTGCGGCAGGAGAGGCCCTTGGGAGCATCGGCACGGCCCCTAAGCGGCGCGGCTCGGTGAAACGCAGGATCTTCTTCAAGCTTCTGGCATCGCTGAATCGTTGATGGACGGAGATCAAGTGTTTGAGGGAATGGACGTTCTCCGTGATGGGAAGATCAACTTTACAGGTTTGACCATCACGCAAAGTTCTGCTCGCGCAGATTTCCCGCAAAAACAGCTGCAGTAGCCCCTGCTACGCACCAGGTCAAGCAGCATTTCCAATTGATCGCCAGCAGAGTAGTTGAGAGGTCATGTCTCTCTTTGCTGGATGCGGCACATCCTTGCTTAGAATATTTTCCCTTTTAAGGGGGAGCACCTTACAGGGTTAAGCTCTTCCTTGAGCCACAAGCTGCAGTTGCCTGTTATAAGTGTGCTTGCATCCAGAGCATGGCATGAAAACCCTACCCAATCTTCGTTTTGATATGTTCCGAGGGCAGTGGTCGCTCATTGAGTTTCAACAGTATTCAACTGTGTTTTTTAAGCCTATTTTTTTCCTAACAGAATTCTGCTGGGCGATGAAGAGGTGTGCCATCAACGATTCGAGGAATAAACCATCAGCAGGATCATGACAAAGAATGATGGCATCGTGAAATCAAATGTTCAGCATACCATTTACTGTGGTGCTACTAATAATGCACGTCAGCCTTGCGTATATGCCTTATTGCTTTATGATAGGATACCCCTCGGTAGGATTGTAAATAGCATGTATATATTTCTGTGATGATGAGCGCCATCTTTATTGTTTACACATGCACAGACGCGCAGTCCTTGTACATGTATGAATAGGCTATGCATGTTGCTACTCACTCCGGATATGGTAAGAGGGAAACCCACAAATTCCGCCCCCCTTTGCTCTACTGTGTGCCTTAACGCAACAGGAATTCAAGTGAATGAGGGCTCAAGTGTTGGAGATGCGAATGGTTGCATGGGAAGTCTTGAAGAAGTGGAATGCAAAAGAGTGAACTGCAATCCTTCTCATGACGTGAACTGAAATCCTTCACATGAAATGGACAGCTCGGGACCAGTGGCTGGGTTTCGGAAGGTCCTATTTCCGTAACCTATACGTATCTGTAAAACAGTTTCGAAAGCTCATCGAAACTGGATTTGGAGCCCCCCGAAGTAGTATGACTGATTCCTAACTTGGATCCGTTTTATTCGCCAGCATGCTGGTAAGTGTCCATCAGCGCGCGAGCTATACTGCACCCACTGTGCCAGAGGTAACTATGTAGTCATGCTGCGCTCCACAAAGAAGGATGCTACTATATGTTCGGCTGATGAAATCACCTAAAAGGGAATTGTATATTCGCCCTAGACCCTTTTAGTACAATGCTCACTACTCCAACCTAGTACAACATAGACAAAATGGGACAGCGCGCGGGATCAAAGTGAAACGATAGGGTAAATATGGGAACGGTTATCAAGTGGGTTCATTGCGACTTAACCTATGAAGTAATCACTGATTCGGAGGCATATTGCAAGCTCTGTGTGATGATGATGCAAGTAATTGCAATGGCGCCAGTGGCAGCCTATGAAGGTGCATCCGTGTACTGCCCCTATTATATAGCACGCATGCTGTGGGCATTGGGCGAAGGCCAGCGCTTTTTTCAAAGCTCATATATGGGGCTTTGGGAACATCTTTAAGGTGGGGAGGGGGGATGCTTTCGGCCTTCGGCCCGTACAAAGGTGGGGATGGGGTGGGCTTTTGGCTTTGGGTCAAAACCCCCAGACGATTTACAGGGCATGTTCTTCTTCAATTCAACGTCCTATAGTAAGTCGGAGTGAATTTGAAAATATGTATCATGCATCAGCAAAGCCCTGATTTCCAATCAACACAATGCCTGCCTAACAAAGCATATTGCACCGTGACACTGCTGTAAGAAATGACGGGATGATGATTTCGCCGACGGCTAATTATTTCCCGTCGATTTGGCTTTGACCATGTTTTGCAACCAAACCAAGCATGTTTGGTTTGGTTAAATATTCACCTTCAATGGTTAAATATTCACCTTCGCGTCGGCTACGTCTTCAAATTTTTGATTTATTTTTATGTCGATACAAGTTGTTCGTCTTATCTTTGTCGTTCGTTATTGATATCAGAGACGCAACGGTTTTATATTTTCATAAAGTCGATATAGTTAGTTCGAGGACAATGTAGAATGCGGAAGAAAACGAAAGGCTACAAGTCGTGGGTATGTGAGGTGTGCATGGTGTGATGTAAAGAAAAGTCGTCATATTCGTCAGGTCAATAGCGCCATGCGTTTCATCACGCCCATGAATAATATGTTAACTTGGTTTCTTAATTCATTGTTGTGGTGCCATGTGAGAGCATGCATTGTAAAGCAGCAAACCATGCACAATAGCAGATCAAGTGTTGCACCGGTCGCCTGCTGCAGCAGGCGCGTGCAGTGCAGGCTGGTGCGCAGTGGATATTTTGGTGATTGCCTCTGGTTTACACTCACGCTCTCTCACTAATCGATAAAATCGACCCGTGTCACCATCCCTCCATCTTTCGAGTTTAGGGTTGTATAGTTTTAAACCCTAATAACTTATATATATATATAAATCCTTCCATACCGGCATCCGTTCTAGCCTTCTTCTTCGTTGAGCATACACTCACAATTCCCACAGGTCGTGTAAATTGAGGGCCTGTTCCGAAAAAAGCACGCAGACGGCATACAGCAAATGGGCGAACCCTACCGAAACCCTAACGTCTGCGGATAAAAAAGTGAACACACAGCAAAATATACACAGCCAAACAGCAAATAACCCTAGCAAAGTACCAGTAAGGCAATTAATGCACTGATCCCCTGATTAGGATTTGTATAGGTGGCAGAGCGTTATTGATGCTGACCTGAAAATACTAGAATTATCAGATATTCGGGAGGCGCGCCCTTAGAGTACAAGAAATGAATGGCAGCTCAGATGAGGATGTTCTAGCTTACAGTAATTATTGTGGAAGAGCTCTGTCGCACCCTGTCAAAATACTGATTTATCTTTCCCGACACAAAGACACTGCAATTATCCTATTGTAGCCTTGTTCACTGATGCCGCCTCTCCGATAATAAAACATGGCGCAGCAGCTTCTACACATATTCTAAAACACAATATCGCCGAAAGGCGCAGAGAAGACGGGCACACGAAACTGTAAAATACCAAAATACGGGGATGCGGCCATATGGAGGAAGAAGTGCATGCCACGAAGTAACAAAAAAGAGATGTCTTGACACAAGATTCCAAGACGCGTAGAAACTCCAAGCGCGCAAATTTGGCAACAATGAACATATCCTGAACCAAAGAAAACATGCGACGCGACCGGATAACGCTAAGGAGGTTAAGATGACAACGGACAGAACAGTGATTTTAACGAAACAGCAATCACGCCTGTGACATTCCCGAGCACAGCGGGCAGCCTTGCGGCCGCCAAGATCCGCAGAAAATGAAGCTCCAATATCTACACTATCTATGCTATAGTATTCACTCTGGCTTACCACCACGCATTGTGCGATATGTGCCAAGCAACAGAGGCATCCGATTGTCAAATCAGACCGTGATAATCACGACGCGTGTCCCGGCGCGACGGGGCAAACAAGGCCACACACGAAGCGATTCACAGCGTGAAACACACATACTACATGCACCACGTGATTATCCGTACACGCGTGACAATGCATGCTGCGTTACGAACACATGCATGTAGGCAGCTGGCTCGATAACGCGTACCCTTGGAAAATATAAACGTCTCAAAGCCGAACTTGTGCGTGGTTATCAGGAACGGACCGTTCACTGCGCGTGCGTATATGCACTATTTGCAATATTCTAGCAACAGTCGCACTGACCACAATTCTTACAAACAAGTCGTGACTTTGTGTACGATACTGTAGGTGTATTGTATCCGTGCTGTCCTGAGCTGAGCTTTGGATGCAGCTGGCTCGTTTACACACGCGGATGATACTGGGTTGTATGCATTGATGGAAGAATATATAGCTCATACGCCATGGCTGCACACGTCGTATCGAATATTGCAAACGTAGACAGATATAGATAGCATAAACACTATCTATGCTATATCTTTGACTAAAACGAAGACACGGAAATTATTCATTGTCCAACCAGTCAGTTTTCAGAAAGCAACTCGTCGTATTGATCGATCAATACCGACTGCGATTTTCATTGGTTAACGATAGTCGATGATCCCATCAAAGATTCCATTACCGTTCTTGTGGCGCTGTTAACATCATCAGTTTATTTCATCGGCCACAATCTACCGACCAGCAGGGATATCACGCGCGCTCGCACCCTTCTCAAAACTAACTAAACTGCAAACGTTCAGGTCGATGCCATAATGGATGACGTCATTTTCAAGTTCTAGGTATCTGCAATTAAAAAATTGCCATCATAAAATTTGCATATTAATTGTCCGGTACCGCCACGATGCATGTATATTTTTTACCAAAACACTATATGCAAAGAGAGAGAATTTAGTTCAGTACATCCATTCACACTTCACACCCACGGACCTCTCCTTTGGCCCAACTTAAAGTCACATTTATCTAACTTTATAATTTTCTAGATATTTTATTCAAATGATATATCTAACATACACATAAATCAGTTAGTTGTATATACTATGATGCCTTGCATGTATCATTGTTTCATTTATGCGACATCATTCAATTTGTGGTGTGATCTGCTCGATGGCTCGTGCAAATTTGAACTAATAAAATGTACATTCTATTGAAGTCGCGGTTGATTCTATTACGGAATGTATATCTGCACAAATATCATCGAATATCAGCCATCGATATTTTCTATCTGTACCAACAAACAACTGGATAGGAACTATTCGGCGGAATTACGAATATTTCAATAGGAATTTCTGCTGTGAACTTTCTACTAAGATTTGTGATAGTGCGCACATATTTCTATAAGGCGCGTACCAGCAGGAGACTGGAGAGAAACAATCTGGACACTGGGCATGGAAAATAAATACTATTCCTAGCCACGTGCAGAAGAACTGTGGAGGAATAGGTATCATTACGTATGTCAACACGGTCAACATTACTAGCAGCAGTCAACCTTACGGACAGATTGCATCCGTAAAGTAAATGCTGAAAGTTGCACGGAATTGACGCCGATTCGAGCACATAATGAGGAAGCGTTGCTTATCCATTTCAATACACGTGCCCATTATTTCACCCAATAAGTATGGAGCATTTCTATCTCACTGGTGCGTGGCAGGGATTCTGTTCATTCTCCCATTCTGGCTCCCAATCTGTTCAATCTTCCAGCCTTAAATGCCTCATATATCTTTGCTGCCTTCTGTGTGCCTCCAGTCTCCTGCTTTGCTGCCCTCTGTATGCCTTCAGACTCCTGCTTTCCTGCCTTAAATGGCTTATACATCTCTGCTGCCCTCTGTGTGCCTCCAGACTCCTGCACGCCTCCCAGCCCCTGTATACCTGCTGCCGCTTGCATCCCTCCCAACCCCTGCATGCCCATTGTGCTCTGCATGTCCCTCCCCTGCACGCCTCCCATACCCAGCATGCCAGTGGCCGCCTGCATACCTCCCATACCCAGCATGCCAGTGGCCGCCTGCATGCCTCCCATACCCTGCATGCCAGTGGCTGCCTGCATACCTCCCAACCCATGCATCTCCGTTTCCCCCTGTATACCTCCCATACTCTGCATCCCGGTGGCCCCTTGCGCGCTTCCCAACCCGTGCATCTCCATTACCCCTTGCACGCCTCCCAGACCGTACATCTCTGTTTCCCCTTGCACGCCTCCCATACCATGCATGCCCATAAACCCCTGCATACCTCCCATACCGCGCATCTGCGTTGCCCCCTGCACGCCTCCCACACACAATGCACGCCCGTAACCCCACATGCCTCCCAACCCGTACATCTCTGTTCCCCCTGCCGCCTCCCATACCACCTGCATGCGGTTGCCCCTGTATGCCTCCCACATACCATGCCCGTTAACCTGCCCGCCTCCATACCATGCATCCCCATTACCTTGCACGCCTCCCATGCCATGCATGCCTCATACCACTGCATGCCCGTGGCCCCTGCCCGCCTCCCGCCATGCATCCCCCATTACCCCTTGCACGCCTCCCATGCCATGTATGCCTCCCATACCCTGCATGCCCGTTGCCCCCTGCCCGCCTCCCATACCATGCATCCCCATTACCCCTTGCCCGCCTCCCATGCCATGTATACTCCATACCTTGCATGCTCGTTGCCCTGCACGCCCTCCCTTACCCTGGATACCTCCCGTACCGTGCGTGCCATTACCCCTTGCATGCCTCCCATACGCATACCTCCCAACCCATTCATCTCCGTTGCCCCCTACACGCTTCCCAGCCTCTGCATCTCTGTTACCCCACACGCCCCCATACCTTGCATACCTCCCAACCCGTGCATCTCATTTACCCCTGCACGCCTCCCATACCCTACCTACATTTACCCCACCGCCTCATACCCACACCTCTGTTTACCCCCTGCCCGCCTCCCATGCCCTGCATACCTCCAACCCATGCATCTCCGTTCCCCCACACGCTTCCCATACTCTCATCCTCTGTTACCCCCTGCCGCCCCCATACCTTGCATACCTCCCAACCCGTGCATCTCCGTTGCCCCTGCCACCTCCCATACCACCACTACCTCAACCCATGCATCTCCGTTGCCCCCTGCCGCCTCCCATACTCTGCATCTACCATTTACCCCTGCCACGCCCCCATACCTTGCATACTCCCAACCGTGCATCTCCAGACACCCCACACGCCTCCCATACCACACGCATACCTCCCAGCCGCCATCTCCGTTGCCCCACCACTTACGCCTCCCATACTCTGCATCTCATTTACCCCCTGCACGCCTCCCATACCCTGCATACCTCCCAACCCGTGCATCTCCGTTGAACTCGGCATGCCTTCGATTGATGCCGCCTGCAAGCCTGACATCATCTCTTGCGCTCCCGCCGGTCCTTGCATTCCAGCCCTAGGCGTGCCCAGAGCCCCCTGCGGCCATGCTTGTTGCTGCGTTCTATACCCCTGCATGCCCGCTGCCCATCGCATGCTTAGGACTGCCCCCATGCCCCGCGCCCCCATGCCCTGCGCCTGATCGATCCCAAGCGCTCCCAGCATCGCCCTGCCACGAGCTTCACCGCTGCCACTGCCCCTCGCCGTAACTTGCAGGGAAGGCGGACCAGAGGTGACCCCAGCTGCGGGCCCCAATATCTGAGGCGGGGGCCCGTGAGGAGCCCCAGCTCCAAGCTTGAGCCTCTTCTCAGGCGGCGCCACGGGCGACACCTCCGCACGCCGCACTGCGCTCCCCACCGGCTTTGCTGCCCCTGGCTTTGCTGCGCTCCCCACCGGATTTGCTGCCCCTGGCTTTGCTGCGCTCCCCACCGGCTTTGCTGCCCCTGGCTTTGCTGCGCTCCCCACCGGCTTTGCTGCCCCTGGCTTTGCTGCAGCCGCCTGCAACAGCTGCTGCTGCTCCACCTTCGTGCGGTGCTTCTTGCCTTTCACGTGGCACAGCCAGCCCGCTCCTGGCACCACCACCTCGCAGAAAGAGCACACGTTTTGAGGCAAGGGCGGCTTGTCCCCAGTAGGACCTTGTGCCCCGTTGTCCGTCACGCTCGCGGTGGTCTCTCTTGCAGAAGTGGCGGCTGCGCTTGCCGCGCTCCCTGATGCGCGATTGGTCGCGCTGGTTGCAACCGTCTCCGGTGCCAATTCGGCTTCGTCGCTCGTGGCCGCCGCTGGCATGGTCTTGGCGATCGGCTGCGCTTTTCCTGGCTGCTCCGGGAAGCGCCGCTGCATCTGCTCGAGCGTGGCGCGCGCGTCGGACTCGCGCTGCAATGCGAATACCACCTCGTCGAATCCCTCCTCCGCGGTCGGCAGGGTGAACGTCTCACACAGCGCGGCCACCTCACTCGCGGCCACCTCCTTCAGGCTTCCGTCGCGCTGCTTTAGTTGCGCTGTCAGCTCCTGCTGCTCGCGCACGCACACTACTGCCACACGCCGCCACACGTCGCCCGCAAAGGGCGCCAAGCTACGTGCTCGGGTGGCCAGGTGCACGTTGGCTTGGTCCAGCACCAGCTTGCCCCGCCGGGCAGCAGGGAGGACGGATCGCAGGAGCACGATCAGCAGCTGTTCTGTGTAGTCGCAAAGATTGCGGTAAATTGCGCGTTCTTTTTCATACCCGGATGGAGTCCCTTCTGCAAGCCCGGGGGGCAGCTTATCGCGGCGGTGCAGCTGCTCCGCCAGGGTATGCATCCCGATCACCGTGGCAGCTCGCCTACGTGCAAAGCCCTCCGCCCACCACGACTTGCCGGATGCTGGCAGCCCGACCATCATCAACAACTCCGGCCTTCCGTCGCCAGCCTGAGGGACGACGTGTGGGGAGGGAGGGCTCGCCGGAGTCGCCGCCTCGCCAGTTTCACCTGCCACTGCGGGGTGGAGGCCCCCCTCCTCACCCTCCTCCTCCGCGTCAACCTGATCCTCGTGGTCCTCCCGCTCGTCGTTGCTGTCTGCTGCCTCGTCAGCACCAGCCTCGGTAATTGTAGCTGCACCGTCAGCACTGCCCCTTCCAGCTACCAGATCAGCACCAGCTTTGGTCACTGCTGGTGCCTCCCCTTGTGCCGCAACCTCCCCCGTCGCGGCTGCACCCTCGAGAGTCCCGAAACTACGGAGACAACCCCAAGGACTGAACCAGGGGGGCCACGCCCCGAAGTTCACTGCACAGCTCATGTTACGAACAAGCACGTGCGGGAAGTAGCGCCTGCCCCGCGAATGTCCTTTGAGCTGGATTTGCGCGGACTTTTTCCCCCCCGACCCCCGTCTTTTGAGACACATGAGACCATTCATGGTGAAGTAAGCGACGCCCTCCTCGAGGTCCAGGAAGCACCCGACCACGTCCCCCGAAGTGCAACTCTCACCACGATACGTAACTTTCGCTTCACGCCCGCCGTGATATACGCACTTCGACATGGCTGCAAATCCGAAGGAGCTGACGTCATCCGCCTTCTCCCCGAGTTGCAGGCTACCGCGAGCCGCCCCAACCCTCCATGTGATCAGTAGCTTGCCGACTGATTACACTTGCAAAAAGAGTCCAGCCGTGGCTGCTGAGATAGAAACTGCAAGCTAATCCGAGCAGCTTGCTGCTTTCTGTTGCTTTCTCTGTCGATCTCTGCCACGGTCTAACTTCCTACCCGTCACACACACTGAACGGCATGAGATCAGCCGACAAAAGCCAGCCCTCCATCATCCCAGTGGATGTGGGAAGCAAATCAGGAGCAGGGCGGGGCCGTGACAAGATACCACCAACTCATACATATTCCCAACCCAGATGCAAAGCAGCATGGAAAGATGACACGATGTGACCTATCATCGCCCAACAATAGTTGGTCCCACACCGTACCCGTCACACACACACAAAATCTCTCTCTTTCTCCCTGTTCGAAGATATCTCTCTCTCTCTCTCGCACGCGCTCCCCTCCGTCTCGCGCTTCTCGCGAGCGATCTCGGCGCCCGACCACCCTTCACCCTTAACCCCTAGAGCTGCCCCAACCCCCCTCCACCCACCCTCTCTTTCGTTTCCACCCTCTCTCCAGTATCCACTCCCGTACCCCCTCTACCACATCCTGTCCTTTCCATCCTCCTCTGAACCGTCCCTTCCCGTTCATGCCGTCTTGGCTCAACCCGGTCTCGCGCAATCCCTCTCTTTTCCGCGCAATAGCTAGTTCTCTTGCGAGAGCGCGCGCTAGTGAGCTCTTTCTCCCTCTCTCGCTCTCTATAGCGCTCACACAGTCGCTTTGTCGTTTATCGCTCTCGTGCTCATGTTCTCTCTTTCTTTCTTTCTTTCTTTCTTTCTCGCACTCGACTTCGCACGTTGGCGCTTACCTGTGGTCTTTTTCCAAGGCACGCACCTGGAGTTCTCCAAGGACCATCCAATACGGCAGAAGTGCTTGTTCTCAGGCCTTTCCCCATTCGACAGCTCGGATTGGAGCGGTGTACCGAGACGACACTCGAAGTACCATCGTCCGCTGGAAACCCCGTAGTTTGCGCGCCCTCCGCTGTGCAGATAGCAGAAACCCGACGTGCTGAAGGTGGCCGCAGTCAGCTGGCTATGCCCCACCACCAGCGTCGGGTTGCAGTCATCCAGGCTTAGCTTCACTCGCGGTTCGCGGCGCGCTGGACCCGCACCCGCCGCCCCGGCATCCTGCAGCACCTTGCGCTCTTCGGTATATAGCGCGAGCTCGTCTGTCCAGCGCCGCACTGTTGCGAGGTCAGTCGTCGGTCTGAGTGGCACTGGGTTAAGCCATGTCCGCCTTATCTGGTTCTCTGCTACTTTCTCAGCAACGCTGCCGGAAACTTTGCGCTTCGTTAGCTTTCCCTTCGCATCGACGTCGGAAAACTTTATCTTCCCATGCTGCTTCGTTATCTCCAACTGCTTGGCAGATCAGGGAGGATTCAGGAGAAAGCTAACAAAACCGTCAGACATAGTGGTGTCAGAGGAAATCGGGATGAAAGGCCAGCAGGTTTGGTTTCGAGGCCTGAAAGTCCTAGAGTCCGGATTAAAAACAGGCGATAAGGCGGTTTGCACAACCCAAACAGAGAGCATCTCAAAACAGGAGAAAGTCAAAAGGTTTCATGTTGCTATACTTGTTGACCGCGGGCAAGAATGATGCTCGAGATAAATCCGTGTTTTATAGAGACCAGTTCTGGACCCAGGTGAGAAGTCGGTAATATGCGTGGAATGCATGCTAGAGACTTTTACATCTGGGGATCTTCTGAAAGGCTTTCTGATGACGACCGTGGGCAAGAATGTGTGGTGCTTGAGCAGTAAGCCTAGAGTACAGAAGTCCTCGGCTGGCTTCAAGTAGCCCGATTGCTCACCTGGCGGGGTTGCTGATCTACCGGTGTTACCTTTTCATAAATGCTCTTCTCACTCTCCTTCTTAGCCATTTTGAACTGGGAAGCTGCCCTAGTAGCTCTCGACGACGACGGTTTTTGTCAGGGCAGACCGAAACAGTGAAGAAGCTCACTTGTGAAGCGTTGAACATGAAGTTTGCTTCTTCTCACATTTTAGTTCTCAAAACAAAATGGGAAACAATTCCCAAGGAATTCCCCCGCGCCGGTTTACGCTGAATTCCCCCTGTGTGGTAGGTAGGTTCCAACCCTATCCCCATCAGACGAAGGCTGAAGGGGCATAGAATTAAGAATATAAACTGTTTATATTCTATGCCCCTTCGCCCTTGGTCTGAGACACAACCTCTGTGGCAGTGTCACACGACAGACGAGAGGCTTGTGACACTCGACTCACGACTGGAACAGCAAACACGAACAGGTGAGGTCGAGCTGGTCCTTGCGTTGGCTTTCCCCTCGCATGCATCTGTGACGCACGGCCTGTTTGTGCACACCTCAAACATACACGAAACGCTTGCTAATCTTTTTGTGAAATTTGCCAATTGCGTGGCCTGCGAAATTCGGTAGTCGATGTAATTTTTTTCTCGTGGTGACAGCTAGAGCCACTTTGCTCGTATGGATCCTAAAAAGGAAGTGGCTCTGACGGTGAACCCGGACTCGAGAGAGCCCAGTCAAGGTACGCCTCGGACTCCCGCAACCTGATTTCTGCAACTGGTTGCCTTGAATAATTCTAGGTTTTATATTGTCAACATTGAAATTGTATTGTACAAATAGTTTGCGGAGTTTACTGGGTGCAAATTATTAAATAAAATAAAAATAGGGTTTTCTCAATTCTTCTTCAGACATGCGGCATATTAAACAGGCCGAACAGTTTTGTGTTGGACCGAAAGATGGTATTCTTACTGCGCATTTTGTGCCTGGCGTTTACGATACGGCTTTCGAAAAGATGTTTATGTAAGGTTTTCTCCTGCTTTTGTATCTTCAGAGATCGAATCAAAGGTTGCGACAGCAGTTGCTGAAGAGGAGAGTAATGACCTTAGCTGGGTCAACAAAGGATCCCTGGCCAATACCTTCACGTTCGTGTTTATGGTTATCGGCATTGCCATGCGCTTCGCACTCGGCGACTGGGAAAATAGAAGCAACCCAGCGAGATATGTGCTGGCGTTCGGCCTTTTTGGGTTCGCTGGCGGAATAACAAACTGGATTGCAATCACCATGCTCTTTGATGAAATTCCGGGTCTAGCGGGTAGCGGTATCATTCCCAAACAGTTTCAACAAATTAAGTCAACTATGAAAAACATGATAATGTAAGTGTCTTCGCACATTTTGGATGCTTTTCACCTCAGTTTTTCACAGTGGAGTGGTATACGTCTTGCGTTGCAACTCCTCGAATACGTCTATCGACTCAGCTTGTTGCACATACTCTTCGACTCAGCGGAAGGCAGACTGCACGTAAGGGTTGACGTGGAATTTTCACCTCAGGGATACCTTCTTTTCAACCGAATTCTTGGAAAAGCAAGTCAAGGATAAATTGAGCAAGTTTGCCAGCAAGGACGCGATCGAAGGCAAGTTGAAAGGACTCTTGGACTCTCCGGACTTCGAGACCATGCTGGACACCAAACTGGCGGAAATGGCTGACAAGCCCATGGGAATGATGTTGTCAATGTTAAACCTGAACGCATCAAAAGTCAAGCCTTTTATTAAGGTTGCTCCCCCCCCACCCCACCCGGCTAGCGTCTCCCACGGTTCGCACGAGTTGAGTGGTGAACGACCGCTTAGCACAGTTTCGCACCTACAGCGCTGAGTGCTGGGCATCTTCACACTCGGCGACCTCCTTTGAAAGCCCCTTATTGGTTACTGCACGCGCACGCGACTAAGTCCCGCGGGGGCCGCTCGCAGCCGTTTGTAACCAGTATGGCCTCCGACTTGGGGCCTCTCATCCACGAGATGCTCAGTGGCGACGGCGCCATACCCGTGTCAAAAATTCGAGACGAAGTGGAGCTATTAATGGATGAGCGCCTCAAGGTATCTTTCTGAAGACGCTCTCCCCCGATGCTCAAGTGCCACAACTTATCGCCCGAACCCCCCTTTTGAACTGTTAACTACTGGGCATATTGCTTTCTGAGGCTTTCCGAGCTCGTGTGTTGTATCCCTCTTATTCTCGGCCCGCTTTCTTTCCGAGGAAGTGGAGGTCCGTTTTCCTTTTCCGCAGGACCTGATGCACGTACAAGTCACTTTCGCACGTCGTTTTCCCTTCTTTGCGACATTTTTATTTCCGTGAAAGCGTCGGAAGTCGCTTGCCCGTGCCGAAACACTGCGTGTTTCAAGTGCCTCTGGAGCAACGCTCTTGCTCCTGTCCTTTTGTTCTTTGTCTTACTGCGGTTCCCATAGTAGGTTGCGATCGACACAGAAATGTTTGAATTATTTTTCCTTCGGTAGCGGTGCACTTCGAGACATAACCACCGCTCTGCTATGCCGTCGTTGATTGCTTACTATGTAGTTGGCACAGCTCATTCGCTTTCTTTCTATTCCTTATCTACTATCCAATATCTGATATCTTCTTCTGATGTGCCTGGCCTGTTTCAACTTCTACCGGACGGTGTTAGTAGACTTCGCTTCTCCATAGTTTTTTGTGGAGGTTTGTAAAAGAATGTCTCACGTTGTCTGCAGGAGCTTACCGCAAACCGCATTAAGGTGTTGATTGAGGCGGTAATTCGTGAGCATCTGGCCTGGCTCGTTGTGTGGGGAAATGTGTTCGGTGGTCTGATCGGCATCATATCCGAGCTGGTGGGATATTAATTGCCACCGGCGTGCTATGGAACCCCGCTGTAGAGGAGTTTCACCTTAGCTTCGGTATGGTGCAAGGAATACTTGGTATAATGACATAGAGCAACACGTGAGTGTTCTAACCGTAAGTGCAAGTGCTGGCAAAGGCCTGTGCCTCGGTGCAAATGAAAAATTAAAGCCCAGCTCATCACCTCTGCTGAAGACTTTTCCGTCTGTACAAGCTATTATCTGTATACAATGACGAAGGACACGTGCAAACGCACACCACCGAAGTACTTTTTAAATATTTTCCCCATCACAAGTGATAGTCACTTGTAAACGTGAACAATCTTGTGTTACAATTTTGCTTTACCTTGTATGTGAAATTGCGTAAGAATCAGCAAGAGCTTGTTGGTTATTTTTCATAAACTGTTTTTATTAAGACTTCTGCACTTGTTTTGACACTTCATTTACCATGTCAGCGGTGTTGACTTTAATTCCATAAAACGTGTGGGCCATAATGAAGCTAGCGTTAGGAATGAGAACTCATCTTTCTGCCCGCCACTCAGTATGGTACGAAGAGCTTGAGAATAATGGCATGCCGTGTGTGTTCCTTACCAAGTGGTAGTCAGCCGGCCATATTCGTTTCCAAGTAATTTTTTATTGCTAGATCTAGCAGTGTGTCTCTACTCACACTATTACACAATCAGATCTGATGAACAAAACGTAGCGCATACATACTTTATGGTGCCACACCTGACTTAAACCCTGCACATGGCACTACATAGCTAGACCTTACACTTAGGCATTATTCGTCTATCTGTAAGACAAAATTTGCTCTCGATTGGCTCCATAGACCCCTGTCAAACATAAGCTACGTCTAAAACTTATGAAACTAAGGAGCGCCGCTCACCCTGTTTAAGCGCCTATGTAAACGCTCAAAACGGAAAACGAAGATCGAATGATTGCTTGGAGGAAGCGTGTCCGTAAATATGCATCGCCGACTTTTAATGAGCTGCGTACATAGTAATACGGTTGAAACATACTCCACGTACCGTACATGCCCCTGTCGTGGCATCGTACCGCATGTACCGCACTTATATTAGTCACGCCGCGGCGTCTCGTCACGAAGACCGTTCCGTGAGGGGTCAAATTTTCTGTCGTAGGGCATCACTTGGATTATTCGTTGGGTGGATCGTGCTGGTGCAATTGCATATGTCGGTTGCCCAAAGCACGGCGCCGATAACCGTGCTTACATTATTGCTTTAATTGCCAAAATAGGCATCAACAATATAATTAGAAAACATTGTTTTCGGGACGAAATTAATTAAATATCAAAAGTTTTTAAACTTGTCTTTTGTTGGCATTTTTTAGATGATCGATAATTGTTTATTTGAATGTTTTGTTTTTTGTTGATACCACTTATCCGGTCCCTGCGGATTAATATTTAGACCTTGTTTGTTTTATGTACGGTCATTCGATTACCGTACCGCGAGTGCAAGTCGAGCGCCCAGCTCTTTGTCACACTTTACGAGAGGAAGGATGCCTTCAATGAGTGCATGCGCCCTGAAAGGTCGCCCATCTCTTCTGTGACTGGCCTTGCGCAGCGCTTTGTAAGCCAGTACCGCAAGGGTTTCCAAAACGGGTCGCCACCTCACAGTGCTTTGGCGCTTTACAGCAGGATCAGGGTTGCGTGCACTCAACGATACTCCACAAGAAATGCCGAAACTCAGCGAGGTCGAATCTCGAATGCGTGATGCGCTTGTCGAGTTTGCGACGTTTGGCTACGGTTTCTCCGAGGGCGACTTTGCCACATAGACAATCTGCAACACATTTTTTTGGCATATAATACATGGAGGCGCAGGCTGACTCGTGTCGATATCCATGTAGCGCACTACGCGACCATTATCGTCGGACATGGCGGCAGCCATAAATTAGGAAGCTGAAAAGAAATGGGATCTGGTCGGCTGCCCTGCGCTGGCAGGGGATTATTCAATCGTTTGTCGCTTGTTGCTTGTTGACGCCGACGCTTGATTCGCACGTTTTTTTCTTTGGGTTGACAAGATGCAATAATTGATCAATCAATTTCTTTCTTTGCTTTCGCTGGCCAACTTGGGCGGTCCGAATTAATTGATTTCGTTGTTTTCTTTTTGGGTCAATTGTAGTATGCGAGTAGGCCAATGCCATATATGGTAGTATGCGCGTAGGCAAAATGATTTTAATGGTAGTTTACCCGTAGGCAAATGATGAATTAATAGTAGTTTGCCATAGGCAACTTTTAGTGTGTATGCAGACCCTCGTGGAACCCGGTATTTTTTGTCGCATGCATGGTCAAAATTTCTGTCGCTGTCGCAAGAAAATGTTTCTGTCGCACGTCAAAAAAGGGAATCTTCTGAAAACACCAGAAACGGG
Source organism: Cymbomonas tetramitiformis (assembly GCA_001247695.2). Lineage (NCBI taxonomy): Eukaryota > Viridiplantae > Chlorophyta > Pyramimonadophyceae > Pyramimonadales > Pyramimonadaceae > Cymbomonas > Cymbomonas tetramitiformis. Next base: position 24,487 of record LGRX02015901.1, on the reverse strand, counting down.
GCTTCGTTCTCTTAAAGGGACAAAGAACGATTTCACAAAAAAAGGTGGGGGGACGAAACGACATCGTCATCGGAACACTGTCAAAACTGCCCAAAATTTTTCCACATAACAAATTTTGATCTTCAGCGTTATCGCACGCCTTTGGAAGATACACCATCCCCCCATCGACTATTTTTCGACCGCCCGATCGAATCGTCGAGCGAACGATCGGACAGTCAGATGACAGAGTCTTGAAGAAGGGCATCTTCAAGTTGTCGCAAGGATCTTGAATACACTCCAATCCTACATCAACTAATTTTTGACCGACCGATCGAATCGTCGACCGAACGATCGGACCGTACGATTTCGTCGCATGATGGATTCGACCCGAAGACAAGATCTGCAGTCTGTTGCAAGTGTCTAGTGTGTCGCAAGTAACTTGTCCATCTTCGATCTTGAAGACAACAACCCCCCATAAACTAATTTTCGACCGGCCGATCGGATCGTCAGCCGAACGATCGGACCGTCCGACTTCGAGTCCTGATGGATGTGGTGTTGTGGACTTGTGGTCTGTGGTGCAACTACCTCGTGTCGCGATAGCGTGACAGCGCGACAGTTGACCCACAGTTATAATCACAAGTCAGTCTCGTAGCTTGACGCACCAAATAACGCTTGAGCTCAGCCGCCTTCTCACTTTATTTCCAGCGTTCAAAATACCCTTGTGTTGCCTGTTGCTGTGCTTGTTTTTTTGCTCTGACTATTTCTAAGTGAGCGTGTGCAGGTTTCCGTTTCGTTTGTTGCACATTTTCCTACCAGATCGCTGACTTCGTCTGTTCCGCATCTTGTTTTGCAGCATCTGACGTTTTTTTCGCATGTCGCATGTCACAGGATTGCGCGCCTCAGCCACTTTCTTCTAGCGTATTTCTTGATGCTGAAATATTCTTGAAGAGGCCTGCTGACAGATGCATGTTTTCTAGCCTTTTCAGGAAATACGTATCTGGCGATCTCTTTTGTGCACTACTGGTTGGGCTGTCGAGGTGCTGCCTGCGACCCTGCCGATGTATTTTGCAAATTCCCTGTGTGAATTATCCTGACGTCAGTGTTTTCCCCTTTGTCATTCTGCTTACAGAAGAATGCTTGGAGACCGTCGGGCATCTTGCATTTCTATTACTAACTAGCGTGCTGCATTTTGCAGAGTATGTGGATACTTTTGGTTATTGCTTCACATTGCACAGTTTTCAGCGTAATTACTCTCCATTCTCTTGTCGCTGACTTCGTAAATTTGTGCGTGCAGGAAATCGGAATGCTGTGTCTTGGAGATATTAGCAGGTTGATATAGTGTAGGTTGTAGTGCTGTTTATTCGATGTTTATAGAAACGTAAGTGTAATAATAGCTTAAAGCTGCAATTTTGGTATGTGATTTGCAATGACTGCTTTCGTATGATACCATGCGTGAGTTTTCGTGTTTACATGCGTTCATTCCGCTAGGTTCTGCTGGCTTTTTTATGTTGAGCTTCACATGCACGGAGTTTTTGTTCGTTGTATGTCGGACCCCTACTCGGCTGAAAGTGTTTCTGTATAATTCTTAAAATTTTAATAATTTTCTGAGAGGTTTTTGCGACAAAATATCCCCTAGACATCTATTTTGTCGCAGCTGCGACAAAATATACCCACAGCTTGATTGTTGTCGTAGCTACGACAAAAATAATTTGCGACATAAAAAACCTTCCATACGACAAAAATGATCCGTTACCATACGACAAATATGAATTAATAGTAGTTTGCCATACAAGAATACCTCACATTTAAGGAAATGCTGGGTTAAGGAAACAGCCAGATTTTCGGGGGGGCGGAAAAATGCGAAAAAAGCTGGGCTGGAAAAAAACATTAAGAAAATGTACCCAAATAAGGAAATGAAGGCTGCCGAATCATTTCGTTAACGGAAATCGGAATGTCATATTAAGGAAACGAAGGCTAGCTGAACATCAGAAAATTCCATTATTATTAAGGAAATTGTAGCTGAATCTAAGGAAATTATAGTCGATATTTCATGAAATTCTGGAAATTTTCAATGGCAAATAAAGGCTTTTTCTGCACCGCGTTTATTATTAAGGATTATTGGTTAATGCACGATAGCTACAGTCCTATGTTGCATGATACGCCCCCCCCGCGGGGCGCAAATTACGCGTAAATTACGTATTTCGGGCCTTGTGAGTTTTACGCGTAACACGTAACACGCCATAGGAATCTCACCCAAATATAGGCTGAAATTCAACCTATATATGAGCTGAAATTCAACCTATATATGAGGCTACTCCCTATTGGGATATCCATAATTGCGGGAAGGTCCTCATCCGAGTCTTCAACCAACTCAACCGTGTCACTCTGCATTGATGCATTCTCGGTCTCACCGCTGGGACTCTCATTGAGTGGCGCTTTGGCCTTGATACGCGTGATGACTATCGACTTCAAGTCGTCGTAGTCTTCCTTACTAATCATCCCACTTTGCAAGTCAGCATGCAATTCTCGCAGTTTCTGGCGACTGCTCGGATCCATGGTGAATTTAAGAGAATGCGCTGGCTGACTGCGCTTTCCAGTCCCTAAAAAGAAATGGATTTAAGAGAAGAGGCTGGCTGACGCTCGAATCGCGTTTCCTATTCGTTAGTAATTTCGGTAAGAGGCTGACGCTGGCAGGGGGG